>JAAAKQ030265473.1:0-10695 GCA_010016005.3 Zanna intricata | reverse complement strand
ATACACATCATCCTCATTCATCCTCTGAAGTAATACCTTACGGTAGTTCCGAAGGTTAAACAGATAAAGAAAAAAAAAAAAAAAAAAAAATTAAATATTAGTAAATTAAGCTTGGTAGACAATTATTTTTTTTTTAATTCTGCTCCGGATTCAAAAAAATATTATCATTATTATTAAAGAAATGAAAAGCTACTTTTTATTTTTTACATTCCTGTTTTAGGACATAAACAGAAAAAAAAAGGTTAGCTGCTTCCGTTACTCATGAAATATTAAAATAAAATCAATATTCTAACCATATAATATTAACTCAATTTACAACATGAGGTTGTTTTCTTAAACTTTTTTTTAACATCAATTTCAAACCGTTTCCCCTTAAGATATAAGAATTTCCAGGGAATAAATTGAAATTTATTTTAAATTACTTATTCATACTAAAGTTTAATGTAAATTTATAAAACATTGAAAATATATTTATATTTATTTATATCAACTTTATAAAATGTATTTCAGATTTCATAATTATTCCCAATAACTGATTTATTTGTATATTTTCATTTTTACTTATATATTATATATATATATATTTATATCAAGTGGATGGGTAACTATCAATTCAATCAGATGTATCTCTCGTTCACCCTCTCCCTTTTTCTCCATCTCTCTTTCTCAAGTTAGTGAATTGACAAAACTCAAGCACCTTTACAAAGATATACAGGTACGTATATCTTGATAGGTATTTTCGAGGTATGCCACTGCGAAAAATAGGAGGGTATTGCACCCTCCGACATCCTTGCATTCCGTTCCATTTAGGCCCCGACTACAAACCCCATTCCTGTCCACCTTTCTTCGTTAAGAAGAAAACGGATTGAAGAAGAGAGAAGAAAATGGAAGAAAAGAAGAAAGAAGATCCAGAACCGACGGTCTGGACGCCTGACCGCTGGCTTGCAAGTGCTAGCAGAATTTAAACAGAGATTATTAAAAGAAACAAAGGGAGACAGACGCCAACAAGATGAGGAAGATACCCTACTATCATCTATCATCCTCAATCCTGACCGGGCTAGACTCGGGGCTGAAGCCTCTGAAAAGGCCCAAACAAACACATTTGGCTTTGGAAATCCATATGCTTCAAGGGTAGGTCCCGAAATCGCCTCCGACGCCTTCCCAAGAGGAAGCGCGTCCCCTAGTTAGAAAACAATGGGGTTTCTGCCCAGTCTGGGCGGAAACAGAGGCGTCGCAGATGATAAGCTAACTACCATATCGAACTGCTGGGTCCCAACCAAACAAAACCCTCTCAGGAATCGGAACGCAATCCACAATTCCAAAACGAATTAAAGCCATGTTATTTATGTATATCTGCCAGATCATTAGAATCACCCAGCAACAAAGGGCGCAAGCCCATATACTGCGAAAAGTAGGAGGGTATTACACCCTTCGACATCCTTGCGTTCCGTTCCAAGGTATGCCATTTTTAAACTTGGACTCTCTCTCAGACTTAGGGTACACCGATGTTTCAATCAAAATTACCCGAAAAATGTCTCCTAATTTTTGATGGAGAATCCGAATCAGGTCTCAGAACCTGGAGGGCGAATAGTCTGTATTCACCCGTACTGAATTAGTAGATTACTTTGATTAATTAATATATATATATATATATATATATATTATAATAATTTTTATATATATAAAGAAATTATATTATATTTACTACGTTCTCGACATACTCATTCGCATACTCGTACATAAGACAAATAAAAAACAGAAACAAAAAAAAGATACATCACGTTAACAGATGAACAAAGGTAAAAAAAAAGTATCTCCGCACATTTAAAAGATGTCAAGGGTTTCCAAGAGAAGGAGATAAAAGAAAGCAGCAATATCTGATTAAAAAAGAAAAAGTAAAAACAAAGAGAAATAATGAAGAACTAATGATAGACCTGACAAATGCAAAAAATTAATGCAATAGGGAAAAAACAAGGAAAATCTTAAGAAAAATCCTAGACCTAATAAAAATAGATGAAAATTAATACTAATTCAAGAGTAATAAAGGTGTTACAATTACATTTAATCTGTAAAATTCCAAAATGTCAGATTCCATAGGAAAAAAAAAGAGTCCGACTACCAAAGAATACCAACATCCACGATCTAGTATTAAAATGTGTATAAAAGTAACTTTAAAAGTAATCTTTACAGTTGGCCAAACTTGGAAAAAGTTGAAACTTGAAGAAAAATGGTATAAAATTTATCACTAAAAATTACATTTTACTGTAATTATATTTACCACGATTCTTAAAATAATTGTATCTACCCATCCAAAATAACAAAAAAAAATAATACTAATTACAATTCCAATAACATATACTTAATAGACAAATATTGAAACTACTCTGCTTATAATAGCAAACTTCTTCAATATACATACTTAGCACAACCTCCACAAAAACATAGATTAAACATTTGCTAACCATTTTATAGATACAAATATATATATATATACTAATTGACAGCAACTTGATATTCTACACATGCACTCAAAAGCTAAATTTTAATGCACTTGAATACCATAAAATATATAAATAAATATAACAAATAAATACTATATAAGCAAAACACAGTTCAAATCCAACTATTCTTTACAAGTATCTAAAAAAAAAAACAGCCAAAAGTATCATCAGCTATGTGAAAATAATAGCATTACTCATTAAAATAATAGATAAATTTAAAATATTGAAATGCTTTACAAATAAAATTACGGAATAAATAACATTTCAGAGAGTATTAATTATTTTTGTTTTCATAATGTGTTCGTTGAAATCTGTTCAACTAGTGAACAATAAGCAACTTCGCTCCACAGCACAGTGAGGAGGATGATATGTGTGACAATTAAACGAGTTGTAGTCTAGTACAGACTCAGGCAGACATCTGAGTCATGTGATTAATCGAATCCCAACCATTTAAGTACACTGTTATCCACTCTTTAATATTCAAATCCATATAAAAGCAACTAACTAAAGTTCAAATCCTAGTAAAAGCATTTATTTTTATTTTTATTGAATACCAGATCATGGACACCAGTTTTTTTTTTTGGTGTTTGGGTTTCAATTAATCACATGTCTCAGGAATGGTTTACCTTTCACTTTTTCTATTTAGCCTCCAGAACCACCATAAGGTATTACTTCAGAGGATGAATGAGGATGATATGTATGAATGTAAATGAAGTGTAGTCTTGCACAATCTCTGGTCCACCACTCCTGAGAAGTATGGTTAATTAAAATCTGACCACCAAAGAATACCGATATCCACGATCTAGTATTCAAATACATATAAAAGTAACTATTTTTACTAGGATATGAACCTTAGAACTCACAACTTTGAAATCAGTTTTTGGCGATGACAAGTTTAACCACTAGTAAAAAAAAAAATTAATTAATTAAAAAGTGGGATGAAACGTGGCAACGTATATGACAGAGGAGGCAGTCTGGTTGCTGAGGATGCCTCGGTCTGGAGCACACACAAGAGTGTTCTAGATTGGGGTACTTCTGATGAAGCATCTGGGCCCCTCTTAGGTATGAGAGGTCGTGAACAGGTGTGGGGGGGCACTCGCGCATTCTTCAATGCGCATGCCACCCCTTTAGGTCAGGTTACTAGGGAGAGACTAGGTGGAGGAACATGTCGGCTTCCACAAGCGGGGAGTCGGCACGCTCTAATGATCCCTAGGGAACCCCGAAGGAGGGCTCCGCTGCAGGAGCCCAAGCAGAAAGGGCAAAAGATAGGTTAATCTGATGCCACGACTCCCAGAGCTAGCCGATGTTATGCCGAGAGGCGATTCCAGCTGCCCCTGGGAAAGTGGTGAGGAAGGTTTAGTCAGTTGGGGGTGGGAGCAACACTGTTTCACCTGGCTTCGAGCCCAACACACCCTGCAAAGACCCTGCAGGAAGTGTGTAAGTGCATTCCTTCACGATCGCTATAAAAAAATTAAAAAAAAGTTTAACCACTAGACCAACCCAAGGGAAATGGTCGACCTTAGACTCTAAAAGACTACACTTTATTTACATTCTTACATATCATCCTCATTCATCCTCTGAAGGATGATTTCGAAGGTTAAACAGAAAAATTGAAAAATTTGGATTTCAGAACTTTCAACTTTGAAAAAAAACAGCTCTTAAACAACACTGATTTGCAATGATGAGTTAACTATTAGACTAGCCTGGTGGACTGAGAGCAATAATGAAAATTATTTGACCACATGTAGAGATGTAAAAAATTGAAGGTTTTTTTAATCCATTTTATTTAAAAATTCATCAGCAGTGTAAAAAATGTAAAAAAGAATTTTACAGTTTTATTTTAAATAATAAACTGGTACGAAGATCTTTTATGTAGATCAATAATTTATTAAAAACAACTCAAAAAGTTTTAAGTTACATGAAAATAGTTTTATATTTGACTTCATAGAAACCAATTTGTTATTTTATTTTTAAGAATAAAGTGACTGTTGTTTTTAGCAAAATTAACATACTAATAAATTTAATGTAAATAGGCTGTGTACATTTATATAATATGTAAAAAAGAAAAGAAAATTTTGAGGAAAATTCAAGAACCAATAAAAATGAATTAAAATTTAAAAGTAATAAAAATCTTTTCAAAAATAATGAAACTGTTAAGATAATATTGATAAGACATTACATTATAAGTCAAAATGTTTAATTTATTAATTATCAGCAAATATTTAGGGATATCAAACAATGATCTGTAAAATCATAAAATAAAATTAACTTTATTTATAAAACTAACAGTTTTATTTGTATTTAAAAATATAATAATTAATTAAAATTATTAAAATTAATAAATAATTTTTTGAACCGCTAATATAGAATTTTCTAATTATTTTAAATAGTTATTTAAAAATAATTAGATCCAAAAATTATAATGAAATTTTTTTAGTTATTTCTGCAAAATCTAATATTTTTTTGGGGTTTGAATAATTAATTAAAGGAAAAGAATAAAATCTTTTGAAAAGTAAAGTTACTGAAGGATATTGAGAATAGGCTGGTTGATAAAATTTTAAATGCAGAGAAAATAGAAATATAAAAAGAAGAGGAGAGATATTTTATATCTTGTAAAGAGATCAACTACGTTTAAGGGCGTATTTAAGCTATAATATGTGAACGTGTAGGTAGAAGATGAAATTGTCGAGGATAATTAAAAATGGAATATATAAAGCTGATAATTAGGGATTTAAGATGTAGTAAATGTGTTGAGCTGAACATATTTTACAGAATAGAAAGAATTGGAATAGTTCTGAACCATTCATCTCAGTGATGATTTTAAAAAAATATATAAATATATATATATATATATATATATGTATACGTATACAGATGATGTGCTTTTGTTATGATTTTATTTACAAAAGTAAAATGTTCTAAAGAAATATCATACAAACACTGTTGAGCCCCTTAAGAATCAGAGAGAACTCAACCGCTACATCAGTTCATGTACTATAGGGAGCCAAACCATTCTCTAAAAGTTTCATTCCTCAATCACTTTTTTTTTTACAAACTACTAACAACATGTAGCACATGTTGCTTTAAAAATCTCAAGATGTATTTCAAATCGCTCACTTTCTTTCTATTTTCTTTAACATAAGATACTTCATACTTGATATATTGCGAAAAATATGTATCTAAAAGTATATTATATACTCTAGGGACCCTTTGATCAAAACTTTTTTATCCTCATAAATCTCTTTTAGTAACTTCTTTGCAATTTTTCTTTTAAATATTGCATTACACTTTCTTCATAATACACCAATTATCTTTATAAATATTGGCTGCAATTAAAAGCCAATTATTTTATATTTTAACAGCTTAGTATATACCTATATTAATTATATAGTATGTACTATTTACTTTAACTAAAAAAAGAGAGTAGCTTCTACTATTAACTTTAGTAAATCTCTTAACTTTATTTTTAAGAAATACTATATACTTCTTTTTAAAGATGAAAATGAGGAAGGTTACTCAAAAATAAATACAAACAGTACATCAACCTAAACATATAAATGAAGTTTTTCTATGTATTTCTAAGGTAAAAGAATAAAAAGTAAAAATAACTATAATAAAATGAAATTTAATAACTAAATAATAACATTTTTTGATTCATTTTTAATTACTGCTTTTTTTAAGTCTATTAGTCAATTTAAAAAAAAAATAAAATTCTAACTCCAACATATTAATATTTACATTAAATATCTGAAGTTTAAAAATTGAAAAAACGTTAACTTTTAGGTTTTAATGCAACTTTTTTTTAACTCGATTTCTTTTTTTTTTTTATTATTTTATTTTAGTATTTTAAAATGTAGACCTACAAAAAGTTCTGATCACGTTAAAAAGTCACTTACAAAAAAATACTAATGCAAGAAACTTGCAGATTAATGAAAATAAGAAAAGGGATCCAAAGTATCACATAAAAATACTGCTATAGAGAATGAGCCAAGACTTTTCAAAAATTGATTAAAGTATATTTTTTCTCTACATACAGATAAAACTATGAAAATAAATAAAAAATAATGATGTAAAGAGATATTGAGTGTGATTTAAGGTTTTCTGATCTTTTTTATTAGAATAATGCTTTAATATATATAAAAATAATTATATACATATGAAATTAAGGACCTTTTATTAGTCCTTATTAAGTCGTTTATTAGTTAGATTAGTTAAAAAAAAAAAAAAAAACGATTAAAAAAGGAAAAAATATAAATGATTTACTTATGTAAGATAACTGATTCTTTGCATTAAAAACAATTAAACAGTGAATAACAAAATTAAATATCTTTTCCATTTGAATATTGGTATGTTATATAAAATTACAAAAAATATTTTTTTCAATATGACCAGACATTGTATAGCTAATATTTAATTTCATAATAAATGTAATAACTGTCAAAAATGTTGTTCAATTAGCCAATTGAACTCGTAGATCAGTACTGCGTATAAGAGCAGTTTCAGGATTTACTTTACTAGGATATGGTGGTTCCGGAGACTAAATAAAAAAGGAAAGAAAGAAGGGTAACCTATACTGAGGAAATTTGTCATTCTTTTCCTAAATAACATCATGTGGATTGTGCTTTGAGCCGAATGGACATAGCACACAGTGTATGTGATGTGGTCAAGATTTTCCTTACAAAAAAGGTAAGTGAATTAATGTCACCTTAGCAACTGCCACACTCTGATCTTAAATAATTCCTTATATATAGTACTCAAAATTAATTTTTCATTTTGATATATCCATTTTCAATAGGATATAATGTAGTTATTACTATTTTGTGTTACAAAAATAAGAGCCTCTCTACAAGTAATGTAAATAAAATTTCTGATTAAACGTTATTTAGGCAATTAGAATAGTTCTATAATAGTTCAAATTGTTATTTCTAATTCAGCTCATATTGGTTATAATTACAAACATAACGATAACCCCAAACTGATTCATTTTGGTTAACTCAAAATCAATTTTTTTTTTTTTACTTTTTTTTTAAGTTATCTCACATTTGACTAGTTTGACACTATTTTCCAGTCCTAATCTATTAACTGCAACATATTTACCATATGTTATATTACTTATTTCATATACTAAAATGTTTATCTTTCTATATAGTTTTCATCTTCTATATCTCCCTCTATCAAAAAATTTACTACTATAGCTAGATGTTTTCACCCCTGGATCACCTTGTTCTGAAGTAGGAAGAGATACACAGAGGAGTGTGTAAGGTGGATGCAGAAGCATTACTTGTCCACAGGTGACAGGAGAGATGGGATCAATCAATGAAGAGCAGAGAGACCCACAGGCTGATCCCAGGATCTTCAGAGATAGCTAAATCACAAGCACGAGGAATTGTGATGCAATTTGACTTAGTTCCTTACTGGTCATGAGTTTTTCAAAGTGCCTGGACACTCTGCTCTCTCTGTACCTTAAGACTCCTGTGGAGTGTGACTATTGTGAGGAGAAGGATACTGCAGAAAATACGATGTTTATATGCGATCAGTTCCTGTAGCCAGGGAAAAATTCTTTTTTTTTTCTTTTTTTTTTGTTTAACTTCCGGAACCACCAGTAGGTATATCTTTAGAGGATAACATGAATGAATTGTAGCATGTGTGAAAAATGACATGCCTGACCGGGATTCGAACATCTGGACCTCTGGATGAAAGGCCGAGACGCTACCACTCGCGCCACAGAGGCTGGCTAGGGAAACATACTGGAGGGAATTTGGCATGGTTTCCCCAAATAATATCATATTGATTGCGCTTTGAGCCAAATGGACATGGTACACTGTGAATGTTGGTCAAGATTTTCCATATAGAAAAGGCAGAAGATGTATAGGATGAATTATTATCCCGGATTCTCCCTTGGAGCTGTCTTATACATTAAAGCAGAAAAAAAGGCTAATATTTTAAATATAACATACCAATCTAGTTCATATTCTGCCACAATTTTTTCTTCTGTTCATGTTAATAACCGTTTGAATCATGGTTTGTCAATCTAGCAAATTTGCAGCAACCTGCTGCAATATTACGCTTCAAAGGAATTGAATCCAAAGGAATGGAATGAATTCTTTTCTTTTTTGATTTTTCTTCTGCCTATGTTTTACACTATAAAACACAAAACTACAAATAGTTTTTAAGAACTTTATTTAAATATGAGATTAAATGTTTCTTTATAGTTTGTTTGTGTTAGTCTGCTTTTTATGTCTGTCTAAATTTTTCTGATTTTTTGTAACAATATCTATTACACTGTATTCCACTTCCTTTTTTTTTTAATTAAAGCATTAATAATTAATTTGATAATGACGCTTTGCATGAAAATATTGAAAGGAAATTTAATAATGTAAGAAAATTGCCATGTCTGACCAGGATTCAAACCTGGGACATCCAAATAAAAGGCTGAGATACTATCAACTCTACCACAGAAGTTAGAATTTAATTTTTATTATTCTCTTTTCTGTTATATTCCTTACTTTTATCTTAAAATTGAAATTCTGATCTTACAATAAATCTATGCTATTTCTTTTTTTTTCGAACTCATATTTATTGGTTTTCTGACAAAAGAAAAATGTAATTAGCATTTAATTAACATCTTTATTTTCTCTCATTGAATAGTTGCTCCACTCTTAAAATTTTCCATCAGTTCTTGTATTGCTTCTTATGTATTTATTAATAAGCTTACATTTTAAGAAAAATGAAAGATAGTTAATAATGGTTTGCCACTTCAATTAAAAAATTGTATCTAAAAAATGTTATTTTATAACATTTATTTAAAACTAGTCCTGTATTTATGAAATAAAAATATTAATTAGTGAGAAATGTTTCATTTCAGATAACTCTCCATAATTTTTTAATACAAAATTATTAAAATTCTTGGTCTGATTATTTTTAAGTTTTTTTATGATTCTTATTTGTTTCTTAATATTAGGCTGTTTCATAGATATTGGAAATCTTGATAATTTCTTAAAATAGTTTTCTTCACAAAATGAATTCTACAATCATTAAAATATTAGAAAAATATTAAACATTTTGAATATTATTGTTCATTACTTCTAAGGTAATACATTTAACTACAAGACTTGACTTATTAAAATATTATTTAACAGCTTTAAACTTCATGAACAGATTTGATTAATTTATTTTTAATGAATAGGAAATGTTTTTGAGTACTTTCTTAGTTGTACTGCTGTGCTAGCAGTTTAGAGTGATTAAACTGACTGCTTACACATGAAAATACTAATTTGAAGACTTAAAGTACTAATGTTGAAGACTTAATTAATAACTCTTTGCCTACAGATGATGCTACAGTTCATCAAGTAAATTACAAAGATTGATGTTTTTAGTAAATGATTATTGGACAATGCCTTTGTTGAAATGCAGCAGTACATATAATATACTGTTTCACAACGGAAACAAGCATATTAATTTGTTGTTCTACATGTTCTGTCCCAGTCTTTCTTGTGAATGTGACATATAAAACACCTGAGATATACAAACCAACAATTAGAGTTATGTTCTCCATGATTAATGAAGTTTAATTACAGCCAGCCCCTGTGGTAAAGAGAAGCTATTGCTTGTTGGGCTGATTATCACAATTTTGAGAGACTTGGCATTTTGGTATATTTTATATTCCAATACTTGACTTAGTAAGAAAATTAACAAAAGACCATTTCACTCTTCACTTTCCCTGATAATTGAAGCATGAAGTTTTTGTTATTCTTGTAAGATGCATTGTAATTTTCAAGAGTATCTTGAAACTCATATCAGGTAACCTACAACCATACAAACAATAAATGTTTTAACTGGCGATTATTATGAAATTATATTGAATGGTAAATTATCATTTTATATATCAGAGCATTTCGTAATGATTTTTTTTGTTTTGTTTTTCTTTATTTTAATATTAGTCCTTAAGTATACATTAATATATTTTAAGATGATTTGAATTACGTAATAGATGAAAAAATTCCAGACTAAAAATAGGAACCATAGATTCCATAGGAACCATAGATCAGCTGAACTCTCTTTTATCTGTTTAGCCTCCGGAACTACCGTTAAGGTATTACATCAGAGGATGAATGAGAATGATGTGTATGAATGTGAATGAAGTGTAGTCTTGTACAATCTTAGGTCGACCACTCCTGAGAAGTGTGGTTAATTG
>JAAAKQ030265462.1:0-10695 GCA_010016005.3 Zanna intricata | reverse complement strand
ATAAAAATTTTTATACGGATTTGAATACTAGATCGTGGAGACCGGTGTTCTTTGGTGGTTGGGTTTCAATTAACCACTCTTCTCAGCAATGGTCGACCTGAGATTGTACAAGACTACACTTCATTCTCTGAAGTAATACCTTACGGTAGTTCCGGAGGCTAAACAAATAAATAGAGGGGCTGTACGGGAAAGAATACCTGGGTTTTACATCTACATCTCTTAACTTTGACTTATAGTAACGACTCGCAAAGAAAATGAGAGTAACTCTTACGGTATTTCCCTAAAAATATTCATTGTGAACATCTTTACCGAATAAGTTCTACGGTCCATCTTGCATTCGAGTAATGAACCGTGTAGGTCGCATATACCGTGTACACGATTCAATCAAGAATCATCATAGTCATGTTGAAACAATTCGTTCGCAAAGTTGGCACGGAAAGCGTAATCGGTAAAAGCTGTAAAAGGTATAAACGCATAAGTAAGCGTTTCCTTAAAACATTTCATATTGTTGTCATCGGCAAGGCTAGTTCGCAGCTAGGTTCCCTTCCTATTATATTTATATTTTATAAAATATTATATTTTTTAGGACTACGCAAGAAAGATTCTCTGACACGTTCAACAATATCTTCGGACACTCTCGGTCGCCCCGTATTTTTCCCTTTACATATATATATCCGATCGTTTTAGATCGTCTCTGAACGGATGGTATTGTCACTCGGAGGAACATGACTAAACTTTCTACGGATCCCACGTTGAACTATAGCTTCATATACACATTTAGTGAAGCGCAACACAGAAGGGTTGGGGTTCAGGAGTCTCAACTTCGCTAGCGGCGCTGTCAAGCGGAAGTATAGGGAATCTAAATCTACGACCGTTCGTGCATCTAAACTATTCTTTTTGCTCTTTGATTCTAGCCTTAAAACCTTTGCAGTTCATCCACGAGGGATTATAATAAATTAAAATCCCTATATTATTATTTTTTGTACAGCCGATATTTAGGAGCCGTTAGCATTTTATGTAATTTTGAGTAATACTCATAGAAAATAAGTGATCTGTGAATTAAAAATATCTTATATAGCTAATTAAATAATACAGAAGGTTACTGATCGCATTAAACTTACTGGATCAAGTATAATTTTTAATAGTTTTCAAAACTGTTCGAATAAATTCTAAAAAGCGAAGACAATAAATTGTAATAAAGAAAGGAAGTTTTTTTTTATACGATATCGACTTATAACAAAATATAAATGAATAAAAATAACAAGGAAAATTATATTATTAAAATAAAATAGAAAAAGACGAATCCCTCCTGGCCGTATTAATAATAATAAAAGAACAAATACAGGAGAAGAGTTGGTGGCTACGTAAATGTCAAGCAGGCGATTTAATTTTCCATTTATTAGTTTTGACTCTGTAAGAATGACAATCTATTGAAACTGAAGTAATAATAAATTCAATCAATTTATCTATATAAAAGTAATATTGCTACAGGATTCTTCTTTTTCCCTTCATAACGATACGTGCTTTTGACTGTTTCCTTCCTGTCCTGACAACCAAGAAATCTATTCATAATACAAAAAATTAGATTAAATGAAAAAAAAAACACACACACACACAGGCTAAAATAAAAAAATAAAAGATCAAGAATAAAGGAAGAGAATTTTATTCAAAACATACTTATTTATAAGAACGCAATACGAACATAAGTACGAATTTTTGGGGTCTATTTAACCATGGAAAAAGCTGACAAAGATGCTGTAATATAATATTCCTTACAATCACGAAGAAATTATAATTTAAATTTTCTGCTATCGATGAAATTAAAAATTTTATTCTTGAATCTTACTTAATAAAAATTCATTATGTATGAACGTAATTAAAAACGGCCTTAACTTACCGTTAATAGGTGACCGGAAACGCCAGATAAAAGATACTCATGAAAATGGGGCAGCTATTCTCAAGAATAACAAACATCCAACGGATGCTTAATAAATTAAGTAGAAAGTGAAAAAGGTTTCCCGTAACATTTTTTTAATGAGCCCAATAAAGCGGCACGCCAATCTCTCTGAAATGTGGTTGACGTTCAACAGTCTAATATATTCACTTTGTTTACCACAAAGAGAAGCTGTTCATCTAGCGTCATTAAATTTGGGGAAAATAACTCTGCTTTACATGTATCAGTCGTAAACCGACTTAAGGTAATTACTGTAAAACAGCAAATTAATATACGTTTTACATGTGACAAAGTACTTTATAGAAAATATTGCAGAACCGAAATCTATTTTTAATGAATAGATAACATGTAGGAATAAGATTTTCATAAAAATTTCTGAGTTTACAAAAAGAAAGATAAAATTAACAAATTAACGTAGCCAATCCCCTAATAGAAAAACCGCCTTAACAAAGTCATGACTGTCCGGAATTTAACCGTTTTTGAGATACAAAACAAACAATTACGAAACACATATATAGCTGTATATAATACATGAGCATAAAATTAACATGGAAACTACGATTATTTTTTAAATATTCTTTGACTGAATAAATTTTGAAATTGCGAGAAATAGAATAATCTGATGAGAATACATATATATATATATATATATATATATATATATATACATAATTTTAAGTAGTTTTATTTCTTTCTAAAAATATAAAATATCCTATCTACAGTAATATGTATAATTAGTTATGATAAATGTATACATCTACCATCGCAATTACGTTTATCCTGATACCCGGCTAATCAGAATAGGAGTATTAAAATACACAATTACATTTTTAAGACACATAAGAGCCCAACTTTTACGTAATTCAGGTCGTTAATAATCTTTTTTTTAATTTCAGGTCGATAAATAATATGAAAACACACGTAACTGATTTCCCAAGAAAACGCCGGATTTGAGTCGAGTAACAACATTGTTTTGTAATTGGGGTGTCGGTAAGTTTTCATTTTTTGTTGCGATTATGATGGAACGCTATACAACGGTACACCGAATTTTAGTGAATCACCACACAAAAAACTCATTACAATAACGATCAACGTTACGCAGAAGCTATTTGAAAGCTTCGCGTTTCATCGGTCGTCATAACTTATCTAATGAAACAATAGTTTGTAAACTGATCAAGAAATTTGTAGTAACAGCTTCGACTGTTAACACTACACTACTACTGTACTAGTGTGTCCGTTTTTGATCACGTGGTTCAACACTAGGGAATTCATGAAAATTACTCCAGTCTCTTCATATGATAGACCTAATTTTTCCTGCTAGTTCTTCCAATGAAGTTTTTTCGATTTATCGAAGTAACATCGATTTATGCGATGTTATCGGTTAGAAACGCTAAGTCATTTACAAATTCTAGACAGTTTACTTTGATATCATCCACAAGTTTCTTGCTTTAATTGTTACGTGTGGTGGGTCTTTTTTTCTTTACCATTCTCTCATTACATATTCTAGGGCGCAGTTGAAGAGCAGTGCGGATAATCGATCTCCTTGTCTTAAACCCCTTCTTGATTAGGAATGGTTCTAATGTTTCTCTTTTTGTGTCAGTTAAAGTAAGTTGTATAATTTTTACTAGTTTCGGTTGTAATCCTAGGTTTCTTAGTATTTTGAGTATTGATGGTCTATGAATACTGTCGTAGGCTTTTTAAACCAATAAATCTTATTTACGCAAATAGAATGAGCAAAAAGCGCCTTAAAAAAAATAATGGATGATTGGATAATGACAAATAATGTGTATGAATCTCTATTCTAATGATTTTTTGCCATCCTGTCTAAATAATACAAAAATAGTTAATTTTCTAATCCATTTTTATAACGTTTTGTTTTTTTTATATATATATAAAAGCCTGAGGAAAATCCAAACTATGAAAGACAAACTCAATATGGGTAAATTTTTAAATATAAGCATAAAAGTGTACAAAATATAACTATTTACATCATCTTCATATTTTTATATCATGTAGATATTTCTATATCTAGAATGTTAAATTAACGCATGGATGCGGTGTTTATTTGTTATAATTTTCTAGGTTAATTTTAATCGATCTCAATCTTTAACAAACAAGATTTTATTTGTAACAACGTTATTTTCCTACCATATTAATTTAAAAAAATTGTTTTAATTTTTATATTCCCTTTTTAAATATTATATAAAGTGGCTCATACCTTTGCAGGTATTATGTTCCCTAACTATATATTGTCATTCTTATTTTGAACAAGGGAAATAAACCTTTATTTCCCTTGTTCAAAAAAAGATTTAATTATTTGGTTAATTTTTGGTTTACCATAATTATTATCATATAATTAGGAGGCTATAGATAATAGACCTATCAATAATTTATATACAAGGGAATAATTTATATATTTTTGGTACAATAGAAGGAAGTTGAAGACATATTGACGCTCGTATAATTTATATACAAGCGTAAGCTGTTTTTGCTACAATAGAAGAAGGTTAAAGACATATCGGTCAAAGAAATGTACGAAATCTAATTCACATTTTTAGGCTTATTTCGAATTCTTTTATGACTATTTAAAGTCGATCTTATTGTAAGTACAGTTTGAATCGTTTGTTATAAAGAAAAGAAAAAATTACTTTAGAAAAGTATCCACGTTTTACGCTTTACATTTATTGCGATCAGAATAGACTGCATGATGACATTTGCGGAACTTCCAGATCGCTTTTATCCGGAATAATTTAAATAAAAGAGGTTATAATGCATTTTAAAAAACCTTTAATGCATTTAAATTAAGCCTTTAAATTATTTAATTTATACAACTTACCTATGTATGCGTATGTACGTCTACTAAAAATACAATTATTCATAATGATATATAACTATAGACAAAATCGTCTATAGCTATATAATACTAAAATCACAAATAATTACAGACTTACATAAATCAAATTGTATAACGCAGTCACTGAGAGCAATAAAACAGTCCTGAAACAAATTTACAAATTGAAAGTGAAAATAAAGTACATAAAAATACAAATATACATAAAAGCTACTTTGGTACTTTTTTGGAATTTGCCCCCTAAAATTTTCAATTTTTTCTTCACGAATCTGTATAAATACACTCAAAATGTATTTCTACACTAAAATTGAGCTGGAAAAACACTTAAAAAAAAAATTCTTGAAAATTTTACGTTTTTTTTTTTGTTTTTCAAAAAATCACGTTTCTCCATCATAATTCTGCGTGGTAATGTTATTGTATAATATTTAAATGAATTAAAGCTAAAAAAAAGTGAAAAAATTTTGAGTGTCAAATTCCAAAAGAGTACCGATTACTATTAAAAAGGATTCCACATATTAATATATATATGCATGTTGTATAAAATTTCATATAAACTCTAATAATCTGATTCATAAATTAGCTGGCAAAATATTTATAATATATTCATGAAACGAACAAAAATTTTTTCTCGTTGTTGTTTTATAAAAAAAAAAGGTCTTGAGGAGGAAAAAGAAATTTACACAAAATCTACTTAACATTTACAAGTAAAAGAACCGCAAAGTTATGCATAAAAACTTGGGGAAAAAAATTGTAGTTTTTCCGTTGTTTTTCAGGGTAAGGGATACTAAAAAGTTCCATATTAAATCAACTTCCATTGATAATCCCTTTATGGAATAATTATTTTTCTAATTTATAATAGTTTGTAAACGTTTAATTCTTTTTAATAAAATAGTAAAATTGCAAAAAAAAAAAAAGAAAAGAAAAGTCCTAACATATGTAATTCAGACTACGTACGAAAACCAACCAAAATTTTTAAGTACATTTATCAAAAGATTAAACAGAATTTATAAAATCCTTTTTAATTCTATAGGGATAAAATTGTACATAAAAATAAATGTTTTACAGATACAGCAACTCCCTAATTATAGTTGTAGGGGATTTTTATAAGTGTTGTAATTATAGCCGATATTTTACAGTACAGTGCTGTTAACTGAAAATTATAAATACTATAAAATTAATTAGCACGATATAATCGTGCTAATTAATTAAATTAATTAGCAGAGCATATTCGGTTCAGTCGGTCGATTTCATTTTCAAACTTTATGTGAAACCCTGTAGGAAGTCACTTATTCTTGAAAATAATTTTAGTATCACTTTCATAAATTATTTGTCTCTCATATATTTTTATGATCTCATACTGATCAAAATTATTGAATTTTAAAATGTACAAATAATTACAAAAATTAAATATGCATTATTCAAAGAAATGCAACGAAATCTAATTCACATTTTTAGAATTATTTTATTTCGCATATTTCGAATTCTTTTATGACTATTTAAAGTCGATCTTATTGTAAGTACAGTTTGAATCGTTTGTTATAACGAAAAGAAAAAACTACTTTAGATAAGTTTCCACGTTTTACGCTTTACATTTATTGCGATCAGAATAATCATAATAATTACAATACCACTAAAAGTATTTGAAAACCATCATTGTGTTATTATAATACAATAATAATAATTATTATTATAAATATTATTATTAACATCACCATTATTACTTACTAATAATAAAGATGATGATGATGACAATAATAATAATATTATTATTAGTAATAATAATTTTGAAATTCTGATAATGGAGAGTTAAGTTTTCAGCTCGGTGTTAATAGAACGTACAACGTATAGGCTATACCAGCTATGTACAACGCGCGTTGCACGTTGTAAAATCTATATATATTATAAAGGAAGGCGTATAATAATATTAATAATAATAATCATAAACATAATTGTGTCTATAATATAGAAGAGAAAATCAATATAGGTCCCGGGTACGGTAAAGAAAGAGAGAAAGCGAACGATAGAGGGAATATATGCGTTTAATAGAGAAGGAAGGAAAGAGGAAGGAAGAGAATGTGGATGATGAAGGAGAATGAGAAGTGACAACAAGATGGAAGTAGAGAAAAGAGGAAGATAGAGGGGTGTATATGCGTGCGACTACAACGATGGTATACGATGATATATATATATATATTTATTTATGTGAGTGAGTGAGTGTGAGTGTGTGTGTGTATCGTATACTTGTTGAAGGCTACTGTACTCGGGGGTACCCGGTGTTATTATATTAGTCTATTAGCCGAGCAGTGTAGTACGTACACCACCCTCCACCGACTCTGGCCTGGCCAGGCCTTGCCTTTAAATTAGTTACTAATGAAATTCAATAACAAGATGTAAGTAACTATAGTCGGGCGGCGGCCGGTTCCGTACGTTGCGTAGTAGCCGACAGCAGACGAGATGGACGAAAAGACAGCCATGATCATGATTATGTGATGATGATGACGACAAGAAATAGGCTGTATTCACGTAGCATCCATCATATTGTTCGGACGTTATTATCTAATTTCTTTTATTATATCAGTTTCTCATTTTTAACATGTAATTTTTATTATACCTTAAAAGAATAATAATAAATTTTCCGCCCTTCATGAATAAATACAAAAAATTGTAAACGTAGAAAATACATTCTAACTACGAAAATAGCAATGTGTTAAAAATTATTCAACAATTTGTCTGCATATAGATAGATATTTCCTTACATAGAAACATACAAATACTTATATAGAGATGGAGAGTTGGTGACGCATTAACTCCAGAACGACGGGACAATACATTATGAAATAGACATTATACGAATCGTTTCAATTACTTAATATACAAGGAATAATGACAATAGAAATTTTAAAAAAACCGATCGTAGACGCATTTTTCAAACCACAAAACTGAAATCGCCAATTGGGGGTAGTAAATAAAAGTCAGCTAAATGTAAGGTGCCTAACCAGTACACCATTATCCACGAGCTAGCATTATTAGCCTACAAAAATCTAACTGATATTCCACCCGACAATTACAGAGTATCCGAAAAATAACTCCGGCGTTTCAAGTAAGAATATAGTTTTTATTTTGCAGCGATCGACAGACAGTGTTTTATGATAATTATGAAGCAACAAAAATTAAGTTTTTTGTTTACATGTTCGTCAGATAGCAACCGCGTTAGACCGTTGCACAGGACAAGCTGTTATAAGATCGGTTTAATATCATGGCGTCCCCAAAATAAAAAGTACAGTGCTTATATCGGTTCGCAAAAAGCAGAATCAGTGACTGAAGTACAAAGAAATTATAGGTAACGTTATCGTAGAAAATTTCCTAGTGATAAAAGCGTATAAGTGGTGCAAACAGTAATTGGAAACCGGAAACGTTTTCATAAGATATTCACCGGATAGGCTAAAACAAATGCCAAGAAAGAAACTGTCTTTCCAACAAATTCCAAAACGTTCAGTCCGTTGTGTTAGTCGTCGAATAAACATTCCTAATAAAAATGTTCACGAATGTTATTGGCAAGCGTTAAGTAGTTAAACCTAACGATAAGCCAAAAACAGTTTAATTTGTAACGACCATGTTGTACTTCATTACTGTTGATGAATACTATCACATGCAGCGCATTTTATTTTCTGATGAAGCAACTTTCTTTTTCTTGGAATCGTGAATCGCCATAATAGTCCGGTATGCAGCTCAGATAATCCACAGGAATCTATGTAGTGGAATTTGTCCCCAATAGCCCGAAAGTGAATGTCTGGTGTGGTATCATGCTTAATCGAATTTCTGGGCCATCGTTTACCATGAACAGACTACTATAGTGTATTCGGTAAATATTACAGACATTTTTGTTTCTCCAGATTGAAAATATGAAGAGTTCTACTTTTCTAAGTGGTTGAAGCCGCTCACATCATTCAGAAATTGTGTGGACTGCGCTCTCAGACCAGATAGTCAGAGAAGCTCCCATCGATTGGCGACCGCGAAGTTTCAATTTGACGCCGATGGATTTCTTTTTTTGGGGCTACGTAAAAGTCATCCAATATCAAGATAAAATCAAGTAACTTGACCTACTGCATCGAAGAATAACAGCAGCCGTACTGGAAACTATGAAGAAAGTTGGATTATCGGTTTAACGTCTGCAAGGCTATAAACGATGCTCATATTGAGTTAGTTTTTGTACATATTTACTGTAGATGTTGAATTTGTATTTATTTTACATTAAGACATAAAAAAAAAAGTTAGACTTTATACTTTCATGTAATAAAACATATACATTTGAAATTCCAAATGTAATCAAATTGACTGGATCTGTTTTTAGAACACCCGATTTCATCTCTGTTCATAACATGAATTGGCCATTTACTGAACATCATTACTTCAAGAAATGAAGTTTTATCAACTACAATTTGTGCTGCAGATGCTTTACGTGAGTTACATAACAACAGGTAAAAATCTAGTTATCTGATGTGAAAACTTAAAATCATCGAAAAGCAGATATCCAATATCGCACATCAACATAATAATGTTCATATAACAAATTGTAAGTAAACGCTTAGTTATCCCTCTATTATTTGTTGCGGTTTTGTAAAAAAAAAAAAATAATAAAAAAATAACGTACATATGAAGAACGGATAAGGAATAAAAAAAAAAATCGGTAAATACTTTTAATCTATTACATTCCACGGAATAAATAAACGTGATAACATTTCATTGCGCAATTTAAACATTTGGAAAAATAATTTTTTAATAAAAGTATGAGTTATTAGCTAAAATAGTAAGCTTATTTTATAAATAAAATTACATAACGATTTTAAAATTGCGATGCTTTAAACTGTTAAAATACAACAAAAATATTTTTATATATTTAAGTAATTCTGAATAAAAGTTTAAATATACGAAAAAAATAATGATAATTACTTTCAAAAAATAACTTTCTGCCACATATAGTCTTCATTGCAAACTAATAAAACAGATGATAGAATTATGACTAACTTATTGCAAACACAAAGAAAGAAAAAAAAATTAAAATTATACAAGGATAATATCCAGTGGCCCGATGGCTGTGATCAAAAATGCCCGTAAATCATGGTGGAAACTTAGATTCAAAAATTTTCATATTAATTTATAATTCCTTTTTGTAAACACATAAGTGCCACTTTTTTTGTACAGTATGTATATATATATATATATATATATATATATAGACTGTACAATATATATATGTACATATATATACTCTGCACAGACAGATCGTCCAAACAAATGTTGTTTGGACCGATCTGACATCAGTAAAAAATCAAACTTAAGACGGGGATAACTATTCTCAATAATAGCAAGCATCCTATGCCAGGTTACTAAGGAGGAGGGATAAGGAGTAAGAAATAGTTTTCCCTTCACTGAGCCAAATATACATTAACATACCTGCATGCCACGCCCACCAAAACCTAAATGTTATTCCAAGCGATACTCTTAGCTCTTTTCACAATAGGAAACAGCTGTATAATGAATTCCATTGCTCGTAGATAAAACATTTCTCTCACAAGGCTGATATAACTCAGATGATTTACACGCATCACTGCCATAAGAAAGGCTTGGACAAATAGTGAAAGAATCAAATGAATATCCCAGTTTCCGACATGAAACACTATACATACATATATACGGAACGGAACCAAGGGTGGCGGGGGTTTACGTTTCCTCCCTACAATTTGCAGAGCCTGGACTGATGCCCCTTGCTGCTGTATCTGTCTAGTATCGGGCGGGTCATTGTTTTTAATTGGCGGTTTTAAATTACTGTTTTGTTTTATGGACGGATTCGTTATTTGCGTTTCGTTCCTTTGCAAGTTTGGAGAAATAC
>JAAAKQ030265440.1:0-10696 GCA_010016005.3 Zanna intricata | reverse complement strand
CTGGATAGGGAATCTTGGAGAGCTGCATCAAACCAGTCAAATGACTGAAGACAAAAAAAAAAAAAAAAAAAAAAAATTGAAATAAGGTATTTGAGTTTGTTTTGAATTGATGATTATCTTATTTTTTAAAGTGATTTTTAAACTATTATTCATTGTTATGAGATAAACAACATTTTAAGAGTTATATAAATTAATTATGCGATTTGTGTCATATAATTTTCACATTGTTGGTACTGTGAATTTCAAAAGGACAAAGATACTATATTGTTCTAAATTAATTGTTTTAATTTTATCTTACCTCTTAATAGAAGGATTGTTAGCTGAAACATATACTAGCCATAAAAAAAAATATTAAACCTAACAAGATCTGGAATGGTTTGAGTGGTTTGAGGACGGATGACACACCAGCATACATAGCATCACTATGGCGGCCGCTACTTGGATGTGGAATTACTTCGTTGTTTTGTATCTCTTCAAGCGTTCCTACTTAAAGAAATTAAAATCAATTAAAATTTAGCCACTAGTATCAATAATGCATTCATGAAATATTGTAATAATATATTAATTTTAAAATACTCGTATTTATGATTATCAACTCTTAATTAATTATAATTAACTATTAATTATAATTATTTTCATACATGTTTGTATGTTAAATTTGTTCAACAGCATGTTAAAAGACATTACACTTTAATTCACTTATACATTGTTTATTTAATTATAAATTGAAATACAATGTTACAAAGATCTTTGCTCAATAATGTGCTGATAATTAACTATGAAAGACCTATGACAGAAAAAACTTCCATTAATTTGAGAGCAATACATTAAAATTTTTAATAATTGAAGAGGAATTGTGGGGAATCTAATATATAATCTATATATGTACAAATTATTTTAAATTACAATATAACAGATAATATTTGTACTAAAAGTATGCTAAGTGTATAAAAGGATAATTTTAGATTTGGGTACTGTTCAGATTATGGATAAATAGATCAGCAAATTTATTGCTATTTATAACTCAGTTGAAAGCATAAGGTGGATCTTTTTAAAAAAAATCATCTCTAACCAGGAGAGTAAAAGTGTTACAGGATAGTAATTTTTATTCTGGTGGATTTAATTAATTAAATTTGCTGAGATAAAAGAATTAGTTATGTTCTTTCCATTGATCCAATATATGGTAGTATGGCTTAAATATTAATTCGGTTTATGTATACAAAATTAAAAAACCAAAATCGTCATTTTGTACATTTAGAAGACACGACATTCACCAAATTTATAACTGGCCTTTGGTTTTTGCATTGTGATATTATCAATGTATTGGTTTTCAAAAAACAATAGTGGAATTACCTTCTGGTATGAATAATTGACAAATTAAAGTCATACATAGCAGAAGTGGACATATGATATACACTTGGTGTACATTCACATTAGGGAGACTGTGTAACATGATTTTATTGTACTGTAGCTGGAATATCTATGTTTTTCTATTTGGCCTCTGGAACCACTGTAAGGTACCATTACAGAGGAATGAGGATGATATGTATGGATGTAAATGAAGTGCAGTCTTGTACGCTCTAGGTTGACCATTTGTAAGATATGTGGTTAATTAACCACCAAATAACCAACCACCAACCACAAAAGCTGTTCTTTCAATGGTGTTTCTTTTCAAAGGTGTTCTTTGGTGATTAGCCAACTACCAAAGAACACCAGTATCCACGATCTGGTATTCAAATCCATATAAAATTAACTGCTTTTACTAGAATTTTAACCTTAGAACTCTCATATTTGAAATCAACTGATTTGTGATGATGACTTAACCACTAGACTAGCCTGGTGGGCAATCTGGAATATCTGGTTTCATTCAAGTGAAGATTTAAAATTACCAGCATCTCTTCATGAATGCAGTAAATGTTATTTTCCCAGATAACATATAGATTTGTTATCTATATGTTAAGCACAATATAATACAGTTTTTTAACATTATTGTATGTAATAAAGTTCATTAAAAATTTATTGGTTACGCTCTCCCAGAGATATTTAAAGTTAATACAGAGAACATGTTTCAATCATGATTAAGAATAGCTTGATTAAAATCATTAATTCTGTTATGTTTTTGTAAGGTTAATAAGACTCTCATAATTAAATCTATCCAATTTTTATGGTGATCGTGGAGGACCAAGGAGCCTGGAACTCATCAGAATTTTTTAGATTTTTAACTTGTTCTAAAAAAAGAGTTTTGAAAAAGAATAATTGTTTGAAGATCAAAATATTTACAATTGATTAAAGAATTAATTTTTCTACTCTTGATGTAGTGAGATGTCTCTGACTATTTTGACACTATTTTCATTTTTTACTTTTGAAAGAGTATATAATTTGGAAATAAGTTATGACTATCATCTTTCTTCACATTTTTTTTTTTAAAGGGATCGGTACAAATAATGGAATATTCCACAGTTATAATTGAGAGGTTGTAGGACTATAGATTTCTAAAAGCAATGTAACCTAAACTTATTTAAATACCAGTTTTTTAATTTTTTTTCTACATGTAATACTTCCGGAGCCCTTGGAGATCAGTTCCACATGTCTGAACTTCTTATATGCTGTTGATTCTATCTTTCTGAGGAAGAACACATTTCAAAAAATGAACAAATTTAAATATTGTGATACTTGAAAGTTTTGTGAGTTGTGAACCTCATTAAAACTATGTTTCTGAACTTCACAAAACCATGCTTTGTGAAAATAGAACTCATTTTATAAGAAATATAAAACTTATATGTGTTATTGTAGGTTGGTGTGGGAGCAAGAGATATTTTGAGAAAAAAGGGACCTAAATCTTTTTTGAACATCATATTTTTTCTTAAGGTAAAACTAACTTGTTCAGAATCAATAGTGTTTCAGTTAATTGAAGGGGCTAGGGAGCTAGGTGCCCTTTGAGCACAAAGAGTAAAGGCATTTTTAGAATATATGATTAATGAGTAGAAAAAAATTTTAAAAAAAGAAGAATCCACCATACCCTTTTATGGTTAATTTCTTAAGCTTAAGTAAAATATGGTAATCAGAATTTCATTCTGATAGAATAAACCAGAACAGAAAATTTAACTTTCACAAAAGAAAAATTTTCCACCACAGAAAAATAATTTTTGTTTATTAGAGGGGGGGGGGGGGGGTAAAGTCAAAAGACTCTAGGAGACAAGGGTTCCTTAACCTCCTGAGCACAATTTTGTTGAAGAAAATAATGATTTTTTAAAAACATTATTCTGAAGATGGAATAAATCTTTGCAAGAAAGTATAGTCCAAATTTTCTAATGTTTTATGTAGGTGGTAAAGTGTTAAAAGTTCTTATGGTTGGTAGGGTAAGTGGGTCTGAAAATCTTGGACATTACAGATTCTATTCTATAGAAAGAAAAATTCTTGAAAAATTGTGATTCCTAAATAACAGTGTTTCATTCATGTGACTTAGATGGTGGTAGGAGAAAACAGGATCTGAGGGAGTAAGGTCTGAGGTAAGATCAGCTGAACTTCTTTGACATCAATTTTAGTTATTTTAGTCTTTTTTTTTTGAAGATAGAACATACATTAATAAAATATTACTGTTGTTCCAAAGTAAATCTTAGAAGAACATTACTGGTGTTTGAAAATCAGTCCAGCGTTGGTGGACTAGAAGAGTCCTTTTGAACTGGAAAAATATATTTTGTAGTTTGCCGGGAATGTAATAAATGTTTCCTTCACAACCAAAATATACTTCTGTTTATGATTATTATTTTTTTATTAATATCTGCATTTTAATTAAAAAAAGAAAAAACAATACATTTAAACTTATGAAGATATACAAAGAAGAAAAAAAATTGTGGGAGTGTCAATGTTTATGTAGTCTATGACATGCAAGATGTAAGTGTAAGGCAATATACAAGTTTTTCACATCAGTTTAATAGTTCTTTAGCTATTAAACTAAAAATAAAGTTTTATATATATATATAATCTCTCTTTATATATTCTCTCTATATATTCTCTCTTTGTATATATATATATACAAAAGATTTCTGTGAAATTTAAATATGTATAGAATTTTAATGGTTATAGATTTGGTACAGATGACATCTGATAATAAATAACTACAAAACTACAAGTAATAGTATAAATAAAAAAGGGATAACACAATGCCGTAGTTATAAAATATTCTAATTGAACAACGACAGTCTAAAAAAATATGATACAAAAGAGAAAAAATACTTGAGTGGAAGTTAACTAGAAAAAAGTGTGGGACCTCAATTCATTTCATATATGATAAAAAACATATGATAAAATAAATAAATTATGATAATAAAAGATAAATTTAAATCTTTTTTATCATTAGTTTTATTTTTACCTATTGGTTAGATTTTCAGCGATACTTTTTAGCAATTATAAGGAAAACAATTATAAATGAATTAATATGTATTAAAAAGTTGTTTATCCAGAGTGTTAAATAAAAGAAAACCGTAAAAAATATTTGAAGGAAACAGAAAAATTCAGACACCATAAGCCACTAGACAATTTTTTCCTATTCTATATGATTTAAAAACTTCACGTAATATAGTTAATATCTTTGAAATATTACTTAAATTTTCACTTCAGTAATTTTACTAATAAATATCCTGTTGTTTGTAACTTCTTACTATGTTTGTATTACTTCAATAATCACTTTAAATTATTCACAGACATAAAATACAAACACACACGCATACATCCACTAAACATTTATTATTATCAAAGCAAAGTTTGTAACTTAGAATGTGTAGCTTTTGAAGTATTATTCACTTTACAAAACTTTAACTTTGCCAAGAGTATTTTCCTTTTGACAATTGTAGCTTATCAGTTGTAAAATGTTTGTAGACCATGCGACATTATTGTTAAGAGTTAGTACAGTTTTCTTGTTACTCTTAAATGAATGTCATGAATTATTACGTTTACAAAACAAACTCTTGAATAGTTGTGTCAAATATAAACTCTGACCAACTGACTAACAAATTTTTACAGTGGATTCAAGCACAATAAAAGGTTGTTTTAATATGTGATAAAACTATGATATTCAACAGTCCAATTATTTTTTTAAATTTACATATTGCACCTTTACTAGCAGCAGTCAGTAACTATTTTATTAAAACAAAAAACTCATTTTTTATGCAGTGGTTTTAATTATTTTTCCTACAAGCACTTTCAGAGTGTTTTAAATAATCTTGCATTACTGACCCTTAACTTATGAAGAAGCAATCAGAATAAAAGTGCTTGAGAGTAAAATAATAAAAAGCATAAAAAGAGTGAAGTTTTAATAGCTATCAAATAATAGGTACAATTTTAAAATAAATGAAAGAAAGTTTCATCTTTAATTAAATATTATTCTTTAAGTATTTTACTTAATTCAAGATTTTGGAATATAATTTGTCTGCTTTTTTAACAAAAAAATAATAAAGAATACATAAAAAAAAAATTATTATAATAGACAGCAATAATTTTTGTTATAATGACAAAATTATATTATTTTCTAGACTTGAGTCGTGTTACTAATTCACAGTAAACATTAATATAATATTATATGATACCAATATAACATCAGTACATTTTTACACTGAGCAGAAGTTTCTCCCTAATTAAAGATTATAATGTAATTTGAATAATAGCGAACAAAAGATGCTATAGATTCCTAAGAAAATTACTAACTGTGCCTCTTATAATTTGATATTTTAAATATTATTCTTGGAAAATATGCAATTTTCTTTATCATCAATTATGTATAAATGTAGATGAAGTATAGTTATTACATGTAATTAATGGTACTGAGAAAAAGTCAGTCATTCAAGGAAGTTTTTATTAAGATCAGAAAGTTGAAATAATTCATCTAAGATTTCTACTTTTTGTGTGAATAGGCTATATTGGCCAATTACCAATTTCTTATAAATCATTTGATTTGCATGTAGTGTCTTTGAGCTCTACAAATTATGTTATTCTACTTTCCCCTCTTATAAATTATTTTTCAGCTAGTTTGGGAAGAAATGGGGCTCTGTTTTGATGTTTTGTATAGTACACATTTCTGTACTAATATTTAACTAACATTAATTTCAGGCAGATGAACTGCAAATCATGGTATATATTTTTGAAAGCAGATGCATTGTAATAGTATTGGAAAAAATGTTTAAGTTATTGATGAAATTTAATATTTGAGATATTATTATGATAAAGATATAATTTAGGATGTAGAATTTATCCTTGTCTATGGGAGATTTTGAAACAATAGGAAATGTGAGAAATTTGGGTAATATGGCATAATCTATGCAGCATTAAATATTATCTATTCATTAACTAGATTATATAATACATTCATTTATATTTAGCTTATTAATTTTTAAAATTCAAGAGTTATTATCATTTTCATTTTGATTTTATAAAAAATCATTATATGATTATTGGCAGGCATTATGTTCAGATGCAACTCCATACCATTCAGTTGGCTCCTGATGATTCACTCGGCTCCATCTACCCTATATAAGCTGGTCCTGCACTAGATTCTGGATGTCTCTGACCATTATTCGAAGACTTATTTGTGTGTTACAATTCTAATATTGTCTAGTCAAAATTTACACTTATATAAAATTAACATATAAATTACACATATTCTTCAACAATGTAACATTCAAATTAAATTAAATCTGAAATATGTTAATTTATATTGATCATTATAATTTACGAAAATATATTCTTTAAACATAACTTGTATTTAATTTACTGTGAATTATGAACCAGCAAGATTAAAACAGAATAAATGCACTTAACCAAGGTATGAGCACCAAGTCGGTTTTTATTCGACACATATTATTAATTTAATTATAATTTAAGTCCATATACTCTTCAAATGAATACATATTTGCTTTGTCTCTCATTATTAAGGAAAATTTCACTAAATTTTGTAAAAACTTCTTCTGAATTGTACACAGAATCTCACAGATACCTTAATGCATTTCAAAAACCACCATCAAACTCTGTTTCAAAAAGATTACTTATTGTTGATTGTCTAATAATGCCAACCTATGAAAAGAAATTCTATTTATTAAGATAGAATAATAATAATAATAAGATTCTAAGATTAGTGAAACTAATTACTTGAAACTAAAACTGATAAAACTGATAAAACTACTTGAAACTAATTACTGATTACTTGAAACTTCCAGAGATAAATTATAAACTCTTTGACTCTTCTTTTAAGCTTCTGGTTAATTGTACTTAGGAAAATTAGTACTGGTATTTCCCTTATATTATCTCTTGCTCTTTGGTGCAGTATAATTTCAGAACAAGCAAATAATTTATTTACACCAAATAAGTAATTTTTGTGTCATTTATAAAGTAAATAAATAGACATAATGACACAATGAAATTCACTTTGATTAAATACATTCTAAATTATTTTAATAAGTAAGTAAATAGAGCATTTAAATAATTAACATCTCATACTTTGAAAGGAAGAAAGGAATGTTTAATATTATTACCTGTTACAAAAGGGTATAAGTCCTCTTGTTGGTGTACCATTATAGAAGAGACTTCTGAAACATATAGTAAAATAGAGTGACAGAACAATGTACAGAGCACATACTAGAACAGTGAGCAAGATGAATAGCATTTGATAACCTTCTCATACCCTCTCAAACAAATTGACTTCAACTCCCTTTAATACTACACAATTCACTACTAATATCAACTGGTGAAAATAAACAAACACTTTGGCAGCATCATCAGTATCATTATTATCATTGGCACCTCATCCCACTTTCATTTCAAATCACTTGTTCTCTAAAACAACCTCATTTGTTCATATCCTATAGCCTTAAGCATTCCAGTTTGTATAGTGTTGTCTAAAGATCTATTCTCCAAATTACATTCAGTGAATTTTGTCTAAAACAACAGTTACAACAAAAGAGAATCTGATGACTTACATCTACTTAAATGTAAGTATTCCAAAAGTGCTTGCAATGAATAAAGAAAAATGGAAAAATTTGTTTTACAGCCAAAATTGGTTGGCAATTAGAAAATGTACCCTCCCTCTATATAATATATGGTATCAATGAATCAGTCATTAAATTCATCAAACATAACAAAATTAAAATTACAGAGCTTTATTAAAAAATTATTCCTTTACAAAGAAATTAAAAGTTAATGTTGCTGATAATGTTTGCCATAATGCCATAGATATGTAAGATCCAGTGTAAGATTACTTACACTGTTGATTTTTAATGTTGTACCTAATAATAGTCTCCACTTAAACTCGTTTTTATGAACTGCTATCTTTTTGCTGTGTGCTTAATCTATGACAGTAAACTATATTTCCATGCATGTATATATTAGTCTGATATAGTCAGTTTTGAAGTTTTATTATGTAAATAATGGTTATTTAAGTCTGTGGCATGAGTCATTCATGCACTACTTTGATTTAAAACAACTTAATATTGTTGTGAAATAACAATAAATCTTCATTAAAAAACTTAAGCTTTTAAAATTAAGTAGTGAAAGTTGGGAGATTTATCCAAACTGTTGAAGATGTGAAATAAAAAATTGTTAGAGAAGGATCCATAAATAGTCGGGACATTAACACTCAAAAACATTAAAAAAAATTAACTTTAAAACTTCAAGGTGACAACATCTCTGGAAAAAATATCACTAAGGTTTGTGACTTTGATCAGCATGCACGAAATACACATTTCACATTTATAGAGTTCCCAAAAAGAAGAATGTTAACTTGAATAAGAGAATTGTTGATATTTAATTGAAACCAGGTTCAAAATCAATGGGAGATTAATTGATTCTTGTAATCATATTAAGAAAATTCATTTTTCCTTCTGGAATCACTTAAATGAAATCCATTGTTACTTGATGATGTGAATGAGGAAGATGTAAGCAACAGAAGTGTTGAAAATGGTGTTGATTGTTTAATGTACCAAGAACAGATGAGCACAATGAAGTCTTGATAACCGACTGACATTGAGAACTCATAGTATGATTTTTCAAGCAAGCTTGGTGCTCATTTTCATAACATCAGTCAATCTAATAATAAGTTGCATAGGGCTTATCCTCAGATTATTACAGAGTATGTACTAAGGTGCACACACAAATAAATAAAACAAAATAATTGATGTTAATTTATCATGTTTTGAACAACATGACAGTAAATGACTGAAATTCTTAGACTATTTATATTAATAGAAATGACAACTGCATCAAGCACCACACTTTCAAAATAAGTAGGAGTTAGGATGTTCAATATTGCTGCCATGTTTTTAGCAGGACTGATCATTCCATGCTAACATCATGAGGTATATGGCAGGAATAATTTTTGCACCTCCTGTCCCCATAAAAGGTGTGGAGTACATTGTAATATTTTCTGCCATGGTAGGAATGAGCTTAATGGTAATATAATTGTAATATGGTGATATAATTGTATGGTAATATGGTGATGGTAATTGTAATATGGTGATATAATTGTAATTTAGTAACCAAATTTATATCTTATTTAATCAAAATTATCCATGAAATTATGCATTTGATGTGAATGTTATCATGAAATTTGAAGCTTAAAAAGTGAGCCACTGGAACTTGCTTCAGCTGACATTCTAATATTCTTTTAACATAGTACATGATTTTATCATTTTTTTTTTTTAATGCTGTTGAAAGTTCTAATAATGTACTGTACAATAATTGTATGCAGCAATAGGTAATGTGTATCTGCTTCAAAAATACTTATAAAGTAAATATTTTTACAGTAGTATTTTATAAAGTAGTTCAAAAATTAAAAAAAGAAATTATCTACTTGTATAATTGAATTAAATGGATTTCAGAATCAAAAATTAAATGATACACAATACTTTAATTAAAATTAAATACTTGACCTTAAATTAAAATTACCTATACTTCTACTGTAGAACATTTTATATTAAAATAATATGATAAATTTGAAGTTTCATTACCAATAAGTCTTATATTTTTATTTTTAATTCAATATTTTGAATATTTTCAATTTTTTATGGTTTCTTTAGATTATCCCACTTCAATAAGGTTAAAATTTAACAGAACAGTTAAGATTTCAGAACAGAAAAAGAGGATAGGAAATGGAAAAGAAAGGAGGAAAAGAAGGTATGGAAGAATGTAGAGGAATGTTATAAGATTTGTATAATCAGTCTATTTCATTTTCTTCAACTAAAGGTAAGTAATTTTTCTTTAATATATAGTATAATATGCATTGTATATAATTATTACAGTAATCTAAATTAAAGTGGATTCTATTTCATGTAAACTAGTAGCTGAAAAAAGTCTTAGAATGGTTATGCTTTATAACAACAGCTACCAGGTAGCAAGCATCAATGATAAAAGTAGTAGTGATATGTGGATTACAACAGATGTTAAAATTCATAGTGTTAATGGTTAAGATTGGCATCATAGCCATTCTTCAGAATAATAATAAAAAATCTAGTCAAATCTAGGCATTTATAAGAAATATGACTACAATTCTCTGGGATAGTAAAAACCACTATCGTGGAAACATACTGTGGAATCCTGTCTAGGCTTTCATATATTATTTGAACCTCTATATTAGTTGTCTCCCTCTACGAATCATGAGACCTTGCCGATGGTGGGGGGGCTTGCGTACTCAGTGATACAGAGTAGCTGGACC
>JAAAKQ030265429.1:0-10696 GCA_010016005.3 Zanna intricata | reverse complement strand
TTCTTACCAGAGTATGTTTATTTTTATTAACTTATCAATTATCCTCGCACGGCTAGTGGTTAGTTAATGCGTTAACATTGATAATAAGGTATAGATTCAGTTGAAACTCCAAAAATTATTTTTTCCATGGATAAGAAATTACATGGTTAGGTATATAGTGTGAAGAGATTAGGCTATTGAAAACTGTTGTATTCCTGAACCATAGAATCTAACGAAGTTACCATACTCCCAAGACCTAATGCATTCACTTAGAAAAAACTTACGCATTTTACATATAATTACACTCCGTAAACTTTCATTTAAATTTTGCTTTACTACAGATTTTTTTTTTTTTTTTTTATACAATTACATTGCTGTTTAGAAAAAGGACGCCAAAGGGTTTCAAAACTTTCCGGGCTTCGCCGTTGATAGACTTTTATTTCAAATACACCATTGGGTATAATATTAATTAAAGACTTTATTCATTTTTATTTTAATTAATCAAATGAATTATGAAAACAGATACGTAGAAAACGATTTTAGCTATCGATTTTTTGTAAAAAATTTTATAAATCAATTTCTACAGTGTTCCTAGAGGTTTTGCTGATATGTCACTAGCGAGTACCGAACCTAGCAATGCTACCTCATGTAAAAACTAATAACCTGTTGTGTATTTCCCTTATAAGGGAAAGTTTATAATTAAATCTCGTGCGTTAAGGTAAAATCTGTTTATGATATTAGAAGAAAATTAATAAATTTTTAATCGGTATTACCTTACTGAGTCCAATCTGCAGCAGTATATAGCAGCAATATTGATGCAGGTGGGAAAGTAAAAACTTTGTGGACACCTTTAAGACATTGTTTGAAAGTGAATAGGTTTTCACTTTCCAAGATATGTTTTATTATTAAAAGATATTTCACATGACAGTACAAAATTAAATGTTAAAAACAATAATAGATAATTATTTTATTTTTAAAATAAAACAACTGTTACATCGATAAATTAAAATAAATCTTCCCATTCTTCATCCTGAATAATATTTAGCTTTGTAATTCTTTTTAAAACGAACTTTTGTGATGAAGTAGATCGTAAATATTATAATTAATCTCTGTATACAGTTTGCTGTTTTATATAGAATAAATTAAACGTAATTAAAAGTTGATGTTTGTAATTTATCAATGATTCACTATTTTCTAGACAAAAAAAAGCGAAAATGAAGACTTTTCTTTTTTAGTTTTCCGTCATTTTATTTAATAAACAATTTTTAGAACATATAACCTTAAGTACCTGGCTTAGAGTTTGTTCTGTAAAAAAAATGCTCGTTAAAAAAAATAAAAAATTAACTCAATCTATGGACGCGTAGAACAGTAATTTAAAAAGTAAAACAAAATATATTTGATTGAATTTCATGCAACGTGCACATCGAATTTTTGGAATTAAATGACTGTAGTGCAATGGTAAAAAAATAAAGACTAATTTTGAATACAATCAACGGATACGTGATTTTCACGCCATGTAAACTGAAGGAATCAGAGCTGAACTTTTTTTTTTTTTTACAGATAATGATTAATATCATCAAGCAGTTCTAATATTTGGTGGAGTATTCGATGAATTTCCTTTTCCGGAATGATTACATCTTTCTTTAAAATCAACATGTCTGGTACTTTTATTACAACATTGATTAATAGACAAGGTATTCTTGCCCGAACTTTTAAGTGTCCCTTTTAACATTAAATAGGCTATTTATATTTCGCTGAAGGTTATATCTATCACTACTAATATTTGAAACATGAGCATAAAAATTTGTTAATTACAAGTAGTTCATTTGCGTTACGTACGAGTGAAAAGATTCTACAAAGTGTACCAGATCCCTTTTATTTACATCATATCAACGATTAAAATATATACATATGTATTCGGTTCCTTGGCTTCTGTATTATTTATACTACATTTAAATTTTATTTAAATACAGGGTTGCATTCGTAAATTTTCTAGTATCGGACTGTTTGATTTTGTATTATAACACAAATCACAAGAATATTGTCCACAGCCACAGGCTACATGAAAATTATGAAAAATGCACATTCATTTCGACTTTTACATTGATGAGAAGTAAAACTTTTCTTATAGATGTAAATGTTTAATTTTTTTTGTGAATTAGATATTTTTAATGATTTATTATGTCACCCTTTGCTTACGGATAACCAAAAACAAGGACCATCTATGTGGGCTATGATTTTTATAATGTAGGTTAAATTTTTTTTGACCTGCATATAAATTAAAAACTTAAAACAAATAATAAAAATGAAGTGATCACTAGGATCAACCAAACAATTTGAAATCCATAAAATCATTTAATACGTGAACATTCTTGACACGTATTTACGGAAATGATAGTATGTTTCATTAAGAAATATGACAAAGAATACTTGAAATAAAACGTTGGTCAGACTTTTAAGTTAAAAGAAATTTTATGTGAAAGAACAGTTTACTATTTCTCCCTTAAAGCAATACCGAAACATAGCAGTTGATTTAAATCGTTGATTTAACGATGTCTAAGAAAGAATACATCGAATATATTGGACGCAAAATTCTTATTAAACGGTGATCGTATTTGTTAAAGTATATAAATTTGTAGTACATACATGAAAATAAATTATAATTTTTTCTATAATTTTTTTTTTTAATTTATGGATGGGCAATAATAGTTTAAATCTGGACAAATAAGTTTGAATTGAATTATTAAACGTATTTCATAACGTGATCTGTTTCCAGAATAAATAAACACATTTTTAAAAGTTATACGTAATTTTTTTAATAGAGCGCATCAGGCGTTATTAAGTATAACTTTTTTTCGTAAGTATAACTTTTTATTTGATTAAAAACGTGTATACTTAACTGATTTATTTTCAATATTAGTACGTGAAACAGTTTAAAAATATTTATATTGTATCACTTCTTCGACAGATATTTATTTGCATTTACAATTTACACGGAATAATTAATTGTATCTATTTTTAAAAAATAAATGCTTATTTATTGTTTATTTTATTGCTTTCTCTTTTCCTCTTCTTAGCTCTTTGTAGAGATTTTTTCATCGTCAGAACGTGTAAATATCGGAATCTCAATTTTAAAAAAATTTTTGGAAATGAAAATAAAAGTAAAACTGATATTGTAATGAAATTTTTTTCAGTGAATGAGATTGTAAACTATTATTTTAATTCTTTAAGTATGTTATAATCGGAAATTGAAATATTCTGACCAAGTAGAGATCTTTGCGAAATTACTCATCGCAGAAGTCAGTAGCAAGTAAATGAGCCCACCGGGCTGATCTAGTTGTTAACTCGTCAAAGCAAATCAGCTGATTTCGAAGTCAAGTGTTCTAACATTCAAATTCTAGTAAAGGCAGTAACTTTTATACCGATTTGAATACTAGATCGTGGATAGCGGTGTTCTTTATTGATAGGGTTTCATCTCAAGAATGAGTCGACCTGAGACTGTATAAGATTACATTTCATTTACATTTATTTAATACTTCTGAATTAAATACCTTACGGTGGTTCCATAGGCTAAACAGAAAAAGAGAGATTAAGTTGTAAGTAAATGAAAATTAGTTTTATAAATAATTATGTTGGGTGCTAGGATTCTATTGCTAGAAAAATTATAGTTAAATAATGCATTTTAAGATTAGTTTTCATAATACTGCAATGTCCCGATTACGGTAATATATATTATAATAATTACTATTAGTAATGATTTCATTCTTACTACAATTAATATGATTTAATTGCTCGTGGTTCATTATATTCTTGTGTTCTTTTAAACAGATTATAACCTCATTCATTGTTAATTATAGAATATATAATTAACTAATCACAAATAACAAAATGTTTTGTAATCAAATGATATGTTGATTGTAGTTATGATAACTATTTATTTATAATAACTGTATTATAATTTTTAAACAAATTAATAGATCTGATAACAAGATTTATATTTTTTCGTATGTTGCAAGAAGCTAGACCGTTTCGTTTGGTTTGAGAAAAGTTTCTTTTCATTGAATTTTAAATTTATATCAGTGTCTGGATACTACGGAGAGTACAGTAACTTGATTAGCTTTTTCTGATAAAATAAAATACTGGTATAAATCCCTTTTCCTATGTAAGATTGATTGTCCTATTTCAATAGTTGCATGTTTTTATTTAAACTCAGTGTTAAGAACTGATGAAATTGGGAAAGTATTATTGAATCGAATAAATTATAATGATCGCCACTGAAAGTAAAATTTAGAACAGCGTATATTGCTTAAGAAAAATCTTATATCTTTCACATTATACAAATTTATTATTATTATTAAAAAAAAAAAAACCTAAAGTATTCTATATATTTAATTATGTGCCTTTATTTTCAAAGCTTTGTATTTATTTTGAAACAAATCCTCTTAACGATTTATATCAATCGATGTTTCACGCCGTAATTACGGAAAATCCTATTCCAAATATAAGTTTATTTATTTACTTTATGAGTACTTTGTTTTTGATCTATTAATAATATATAATTTTTATGTGGTTTAACAAAATAGGAGAACTTTACGGCGGTCATTTATATTTTATTTTTTAATTTATAAAAGTCCTGATATTCTGTGAGGGTAGTTGTACGCGTACGATTGGAACGGTCACCCTTTTATGTTGAAGATGAAATCAGTAGGGATGCTGTACGTATCTACCCTGAGAGGAAGGGATGATACGGTTCTTAACAGTGTCAACTTGACGAATGAAACAGCAGGGTGGCAGCTGTAGCACGATCTAGGTTTGGGGAGCTGGTTATGATTACACTGTTGTCGAGGGATGAGATGTACAGAAGGACCATTTCCCAATAACGGTTAAAGATTATTATCAACCACGTACTCGTACGTCATCGTCAAATGTTTTTCTTTTCTTGTTACGTGGAAAACGTTTTTGGTCAACAAAAAGTTTTACTATTTATATCATTCGCATATTATTATTATAGTTTTCTTAAGATAGGCTATTGCCTTATTTTGACATAGATGACCAGTTATTTAATTATTCAAAATTGTAATGTTTTAGTTATGCAATTATAGTAAAATGTGTGAAAAGCATTTACTTAAAAAATATCTGCTTAAACTTAATTAGATATAATTGGAGGAGAAAATAAAGTGGTTGTAAATTATTTAATGATATTAATAAAAATAAATTATTAGTACGTAAATATTTTTCTTAATTTTTAAAAGTTTTTGTTTTAATCTTCGCATACATAATTTTAGTCTATTTATGTACGCCATGTTTAAAATCGATCATTATATTAAAAATATCGGGTATTTAACTCGGGATTAAACCCGAAGGGGATAAAAATCCCGATAAATCGGGGTTTTTATTTTGAAATTCATTCATAACATTACATTGTATTTGTAAAATTATAATTATTTACCGTAAGTTTGTTTTATTTTCATAATGTCTGATGTTAATAATTTCACAACCGAAAACGCACTGTATAAATTTCCAGTTTCAAATTTTTATTTTTTTTTGTCAACATATAAAGGAAACGTACAGGTGCCGTATTAGGGCATAACCACTGTTCTCATTTGCATAATATCGTTTACAGAAGTTAACTGAATGGTCGTTTCATGGAACGCTCCCACATAACGGTCCTTTGAGTGTTGAATTTCGGCGTATGTTTTTTCGCTGTTTCTCGAAATATCTGCTGTAAATGGTGTCCATCAGTTTACTTTCTATCATACACTACTGAAATAAAACTAAAACTTCCACCCATTTTCGTTACCGTTATAAGTTTACTTACTCATAAAAAACCAACATTGATATTAAAACGAGAATTTTGCAAATTTATTTACCATGTTAACCCAGTTGCAGTAAGCTGGTAAGAGTCTTTAATGGTCCATTGTGTGAACCATTGCATAAGTATTTCATTACATTTCAGAGTCCTTTTCTCGTTTATTGAGTGCTTTACTCAATGAAGGAGGTATAAACTTACGTAGAAGATTAAGTACTAGAATTAGCGGTATTTTAAATATTGATGTGATCAAAATCTACAAATTATTGGTATGTTTAGTTCAATATTGCAATGCACCAGAATTTTAATATTTTTTCTGTTGTTTTACTACTTTAGTTGCATACCTCTCTACTTTTAGCCTTCTGATCTTTGTTTAAATTTATTTATTTTCCTAATTTTTGGTTTATTTTAAGTGTACATTTCTTGTTAAGCTAATTTTCATAATAATGGATTTGTTTTACACTTAGTTTATAGGGTCCGTTTAAAAGTCATTTATTTCATTTTCCACTTCTCTGTACTTCCATAATATATTTTATGTGATCTTGTAACCTTTTATTCAATATTTGAAAATTAAATAATTGTTTTCCGAAGCGTTATTGTACCGTTTGAGTTTTACAAGGAAATAACATTATTTTTAGTGATTCGCCTTTAAAAAGAAAATATCTAACGGTGCGTACGTTTTTTCCATTATTATCATTATGTCATTTTTAATGTAATAGTATTTTAATTGAGTTTCAAATAAAAAGATTTGCTTTAAATAAAACTAAAAAATAAAATAAACAGGCTGTTATGATGCATTGCATCATTATCGTTTTTCTTTTTCATCTTTCGTTTTTTTTTGTATTTTTATTTATTTTTTGTTCGGTAACCAGCATATTTACAATCGGCTCTCTAAGTGGAGCCATAAGTAAGTCGCTTGGCAAGAGTATATGATAAGAGGTTTTTGTAGAACTCCGGTAATATTTCAGTCCATAATAGTAGTTATAAGTAATCTTAAAGTCCAATATTCAATCTTAAAAAATATTTCTGCCAACACTTCATTGTCCTCACAAACCAAACATTAATAAATAAAAAGGACAAATAAAGAACAAAGATAAATAAAAGTAATACCACTAGATTTTGACTTGTAAAATATCAAACTGTAATGTATTGTTTGAGTTTTACAAGGAAATAACATTATTTTTAGTGATTCGCCTTTAAAAGAAAATTGTAAACGGTGCTTACATTTTTTCATTATTATCCTTATGTCATTTTTTTCAATTTATTTATCGTTTAAATGCAATAACGTGTCGGTTTTTTTTTTCCAAGAACGCAATGGTTCCAGGTTTGATCTCGTAGATAGATTCTGTGTGCCCGGCAAGTGGGTATGTGGAAAATTATTAAAAAAATAAAAATATTACGATGTCTAGATTCATCTTACTCTTTGTAAATATAGTTTAGTACGATATGCCTTTGTGGTTTTTTGAATTTTAATTGAGAAAAACGTTTTCTAAATGAATAAAAGATTCCAAATGATTCATTACTTCAGTGCAAAGATAATAAATAAAATGAAAATTAGTTCAATAAAACTAGTATTACAGTCTTTTATTTTAGTGTAATAGTATTTTAACCCGTGAGTTTGAAACAAAAAGATTTGCTTTAAATAAAAAGGTAAAAAAAAAAGTCAAGGTTTTGTTCTCAACTTTCTGTAATATATAAAATTTTATTTCATTATTTAAATTTCTTTTAAAAAAATGAACGAGAGCAAAAAAGCTAACCTATTTAAATATGTGTAATTTTTGTAAATGTCTACTAGGTGTAACCCTTTTCTTATTTCTTTTAGCATTCTTTTTCACTTATAAATTTAAAAAAAGACTAGTTTTTAAACTTTCAAATATTCCTAACAGAGATAGCTATTACATATAAAATCACTGATAACTGGAAAACCGTTGGTCTATAAAACCTCAATTTTGCGAGGTTAATGAGAAAAGATTGGGCAAAAAATTATACATTTTTCTGCATTTTCACATAAGTATACATTTTGATTAAGTTAAAAAAGGCTCAAAAAAAAAAGGTATTTTCGTTAGTTTAAAAAATAAATACATAAATAGTAGCTATCAAAATTCTGTGGTAATAATAAATTGTTTATCCTTAATAATGTAAAATGTTAAATGTAGGAAGTGGCACCTTGTTATAAAATGAATGTCGAAGGTGAAATAAATGGATAACATCACAAAAAGCAAACTTTGTTGTGCTGAAAAATATCTGTTATGAAACTATATATTATAGTTTGTGGCTCTTCGTATTGTATTAATTATTAATTAAATATAGCTCAAAAACTTTTTACATTTTTACTCTAACTTTGCTGCATTTTTCTGTGATAAAACAATATAGTTGAAATTCAATCAAAGAATGGAGATCCACATACATTCTTGGAATTGTGAAATACATTTTAAAAATGTCTTTATTTATTTAATGTACCTGAAATTATATAGAGCTTACTAAACCATTTGAGTTTGAATATTGTGAATTACGTACTCATTGGACTAAATAACCTGAGAATTGAATTAAAGAATTTGAGATGAATCTTAAAAATTCGTTTTTTGCTTTTTTAAACTACTTTTTTAAAATCTATAAAAATGTACATGTGTAGTCGATAAACAATCGTGTTATTCCCCATTAACTTAAAATTGTTATAAATACTAAATACGTTCTTCAAAAGATTTCAGAGATTCACCAGTTTAGAGATTTTATAAACTAAGATTTTCGATGATTTCTTAAATCTAAATTTACGATCTCGTGAATGTTTAGGTCTTTATATGCACAACACATACATAGGTAACGCATATGAACGTATGCGTGTACACTCGTCGGTTAGCTATCGTTCTAAAGAAAATCTCGTAAGAGGAGCTGGGGACTTGTAAAGGGGTTGCAATCAAGAGTTTCCCCATTACGCGGGCTGAATGGAATCATCTTAACAACTAGACCAGATGCTGGCTTTATTCGCCAAGAAAAAGTGTTATCGCCTCAAAACGCATGCTAAGTCACGCTCTCAGTAGAAAATAAAGTGCTCCGTTTTTGTATTTTTTTTAAACATTCTACCTAAAGCTTCTACCCTTTTTTCTTTCATAGAAGAATGAGTCAGCGCTTTCAAATACTGTTTCTTTTCAATCTTGATTTAAATTCTTCGACTCTTCTTAAGATAATTTTTTATTTCTAGAAAAGTTCATACCTGTTTTTCTTATAAGATTTCTTTTAAAAGTACTTTCCATTATTACTTACGTATTTCACTCTCTTTCAACAACTCTTCATGAATCTGTAAACTTAGTTGACGAAGGGTACTTTAATTACATTCATATTTTTTATTACTATTTAAGTATAATTTTAATTTTGCCTGTACTTCAGAAGTTTTAATTCTGCATAATATTTACTTATAATAAAAATATTTTTCCATATTAAGTTACTAGAAGACATTTTGAATTATATTTTTATCTTGTACATCTTTAAAATTTTATTAAAGAATAAAATAATTTACACTGCATTTATATATATATATATATATATATATGTTTTACTGCATTATTAAATTTATTTACTAATTAACTTTCCCTTTAAAATCTGCTATTATTAAACTGTAATTAATTTTAACATATTCACAATTGTGTAATAGATTCTATGTTATTTAAAAAGTTTAATGCTTAAATGTCGTGTCTATATTTGTACTTCACTTCTTTTCAATTAAAGGCTGTTATAATGCATTACATCATTATTCTTAGTTTTTTTAAATTTATTTTTTGTTCGGTAACCAGTATATTTACAATCGGCTCCCTAAGTGCAGCCGTAACTAAGTCGCTTGGCAAGGAGCACATGATAAGGGGTTTTTTAAGGAACTCCCGTAATAATTCAGTCTATAATAATAGTTATAAGTAATCTTAAATCTTAAAAAATATTGTCCACAAAAACCAAACGTTAATAAAAAAAAAAAAAGGACAAATAAAGAACAAAGACAAATAAAAACAATACCATTAGACTTGGTGTTGTAAAATATCAAAGTATCATGCAGTAGCCTATGTCGAGCACATGGTGACGTCAATCTTTGGACTTCCCTGCTGTTATCGAACAGATTGATTGCAAAGTGGTTGAAGTGATTTTCAAGTCATTGCTAGTATTTAACACTGCGCTGTCTCACAACCTCACGAATCGTCAGAAGCTCTAGATATTCGTGAATTTCATAATTCTGCGTGAAACATGGTGCCTCTGCAGTTGCTCTCTATTACTTTGTATGATTTTTATGTTACTTACTTGCTGTTCCCCACAATACCACACCATAAATCCAGATTGTTCGTAGGATTAACTTATAAATCCAGATTGTTCGTAGGATAACCTTGTAAATCAGTACTTTATTGGATAATGTGAGTCCTGAGTTTCTCCGTAGCAGCCAATGTAGTTTCTTATACTTCGCGTTTAGTTGTTTTTTTCTTCATCCTTTTTTTTAACTGATTAATTATTTAAATAAAAATAACCATTGATTTTTAAGCAAAATTTTTCAATCGTGGATAAAGCTTAAGCGCAGATTTAAAGCAAGTCTTTAGTAACTGAAAAAAATGTATTTTTTGTCAATAAATAGACAGTTCTTATTTATTTTAATTATTATTTATTATTGTTTATTTATTTTAATTATTACCAGTATTTATTTTTTTCAATAAATATATTTAAAGAATTTAAAACATATATACAGTGCTGTGCAAATTAGTTGCGACAATCAACCTCTTTTTTAAAAAAAGTACGTTTTGTGTACATTTGTCATGGAATCTTTTGTTTACTTTACGTTGTGCATATTTTGTGGTATGTACGTGATATATAGTAAGTTAACCTTGACTGCTGTGAAGCGGTTAGAACCGGTTTGGGTTGGTTATATCACATCTGACT
>JAAAKQ030265418.1:0-10696 GCA_010016005.3 Zanna intricata | reverse complement strand
TACAATCTCAGGTCGACCACTCCTGAGAAGTGTGGTTAATTGAAACCCAACCACCAAAGAACACCCGTATCCATGATCTAGTATTCAAATCCGTATAAAAAAATTCAAGGTAATCTATAGTTTCCGTTTGCAACGGTATTAAATGTGTACATCAAAGAAAGTTTTAAAAAATCTTTTTTTTTTCTGAATAAGGTTTATTGTTTGTATTTTAAATAAGTAGTTTCCAATCAAAATTTCAACGATTGAATAACTATTAAATAAGCAATTTCAGATCAAAACTCCATTTTATGACTATCTATTAAAAAATACAAAACTTAGAATTAAATATAATTAATATATTTGGTATTTCTTGTGTTTTTTTTTTTTTTTTGTCATTTATATCTAACTAGAAAGAAAGATGAAATATTTTATGAAAATACGAATTTGTAAGATAAATTTCTAAGATTTGACAACTTGCGTTATATGCGTACAGACTAAATTATATTGTGTAGAAGGGGAAAACGACAATTTTTCTAAGAATGGATCGTAAATAAATGGATAATTAATTATACTCAAACTTTTCCTAAAGTGCAATTCTACTAAAAACATTATTTAATAACTTTTTATGTGGAAATTACCAATTCTAAAAAAAATCTATAAAAGTTATTCTTCGAATAAAATTTCATTTTTAATTATTTAATCGATTGTGAAAATAGAAAAATAAATGATCTAATTTTATTACGTATTTATGCGTATTAAATAATTTATAATATTATCATAAACAGCTATCAAAGGAATGAAATTAGGAGTGTAATACAACAAATAACAGATTTAATATTACTTACGATAAGTAGGCATTAAAATATTTTAAATCGGTAGATAGATTTAAAGATTTATGAAAAAACAAAAAACTTTTTAATTATTGGAGTACAATTAATACTGTATTTTAATACTTAATTAATCTTTAATACTACATTACAATAAATTGAAAAAATATGTTTCTATTGATATTGAATTTATAAAATTGATCTCCATTTTATTGTTTGCATAATTTTTTGTGATATATCTAATCTTTATGTTGAACAATATTCTTGCATAAAACCACGCTTTTTCAAAACAGAAATTTGTCTCCAAATTTATTTTCAGAATTAGTGATCATTCTTATTTTTGCAAAAAAAATTGTTTAGGAACAAGTATGACTGTATCTAAATGGACAATATCTCTATAGACAAATCCCTCTTCAACTGTATACAAAAAATTAAATCAAATTATTCCAACAAGCTTAAACTATCAGTCGATCATTTTCCTACTACATGACTTTTTTTTTTTATATTTCAATATAAAAAAAAATGAACATGACTTTTTTTTTTTATATTTCAATATAAAAAAAAAATGAACCTACGGAAAATATCCTTTTTATTCAGGTAATACAGGTTTCTCTACATCTTGTCTATTTTAAATGGAGTTGAAGCGATCTGAAGTAAAAGAAAGGACAAATAATCGGCTTGAGCTTGTATAAACGAACTTTCATGCTATCTGAAGTTAGTAGAGGTGACATAATTGGTTTCAGCTAGGAGTAGATGCTATACGTTAGAGTGATTTAAATCTAATTTTTTCCCACATTTATAAGTTAAATTGCTAAAAGACCCGTGTGTTTTTGAATGAAAATAAATGGAGTAACGGTGATGCGGGTTACTTGCTTGATTCCATTTTTTCTATAAGGATCTCATATTAATACAAGATAGATTACTTTATCCCACGATTCTACAGAATGAATTCAGTAATATACGAAACACTATTAAGAATACTAATTAAAAATAAGTTGTGATATATTTTTTTCATCGCATCTCTTTCGTTGAGATCTAGTAAACAAATAATTTGCAAAAAAAAAAAGAAATAGCTCATTAACATAAATACGTTTAGACATAGAATTGTACGTAGAAAAAGATTTTTTATATTGAAATATAAAAGAAACTATTTGCAGTAGAAAAATTATCGAATGAAAGTTTAATCCACAAAGCAGTGCGAACCAGAGTCGTACTTGCTCATATTTATTTATTTTTAAAAAGGCACGATCCGAATAAACTCCGAATCAAATTTCTGTTTTTAAAAACATTGGCTGCATGCATGAGGAACGTCAATCAATATAATTATTAAATAAATCATCAAAAATACTCAACGGGTAGTGTTTTTTTTTTTTTTTTTTTTTTTTTTATAATAAAATAATATATATATATGTGCCTGTGTATAAAATTTAGTTGCTTAAAAATCTCCAACCTACTACTTCAGTTTTATTGAAATTTAGATATCCATCTTAAGATTTGATGAATATTGTAAGTCGTTCTTGACCGATCGGGATCAGTCGATCTCGGTTGGACCATCTCCGGAATCTAAATAGTTTTAAAGTAGTTACTGTGATAATTTGATGTACCCTAATAAAAAAAATTTTTTTTAAATACTAATCGAAAACTGCTTTGCTTAAAAGATTACATTTTTATTCAGGATTTTTAAATACAATAATGTATTTAAATCATTCTTATTTATTTAATAAAATGAGTTTGAAGGTGCAGAAGGTATCGAAAAACTCTATTTTAAAGATATAAGGGATGATAGAGTCTCCACATATGTGTCAAGTATTCATACTTGTCAGAAGGAACACTAGCGATGTCCCTCAATAGTAACGAAAAAATTAAACATAAGTAACCTATTATAGATAAATAGTTACATAATTAATTAAACAGGAATATACAATTTTTCTTTTTTTTAATTAATATTTCTTTTAATAAAAACAAATTGTAAGTGAACAAAACATCACGCTTTTACTTTTACTGGTTTTATTTTTTATTTTTTTCCCCATAAACGATGCCGTTGACCTATGATTATTCAGGATTAGAAGATTTAAAACTAAAAAGATTGAGAGAAAAGAAGGAAAGATTGGAACGTGACTTCAACCTTGTTTTTAGATAAGAACAACTTATTGCTTCAACATGTTTGTATAACAACAAAACTTAAAATTCTCACCGTCCATTTATTTTTTTTTTTACTGTTTATTGCTAATTAATTTTTTATATTATATTATTTTGATTGCAGATTACATTAGATATTATTATTATTTAACTATTTATAATATGAATAATATTAAATGAATTTAAATTACTATTTAAACTTATGTTAGCTTAAACATTCTTTTCCAAATGCAACAAGAATAAAAATGACTCACTTTAAAACGCTGTGATTTTATGTTACGCACGAATGCATGATTAAAATTTATTTTCTTAAATGTTACATAAAAAATATGATATGTACACCACATAACTCCTTTGTACGCCTATTAAACTACATATCCACATTTTTAAAAAATGAAAAGGGATAAAATTTTTTTCATTAATAACTTCTGATATTTTTCCATATATATATTTTAATTGTTATTATTGAATTATTATTTATCGTTAAACTTTTTACAGTCAGAGGTTATTAATTATTAATAAATCAATTTATTTAAATTAAACAAAAATAATGTTAAAAAGAAAGAAGATGAGATTGGTTTTGAATTGATCTGCCTTCCCCTTGTAAGATCAAAATATTTCAGTAATTAAAATTTTATTTGGCTATAATTCTGGAGTCAATGAAAATAAGTACCACTTATATATCGTTGAAATATTTAACAATTATATATAGTCGGCTTATTACTGCAATCAAGAAAAAGTACAAAATTCAATTTTTTGGACATTTTAGACTTTTTTGGACACTTTTGGTTCAGTCGATTGCAATAAAAACTGGAGATGCATCAGTAGATACTACAACAATCCTAAATCGAAAATTTCAACATCTTACAACTAATCGTTTTTGAGTTATGCTAGATACACACTTACGTACGAACAGACGTCAAACCAAAATTAGTCAAAATGGATTAAGGGATGGTCAAAACACATATTTTCGTTGAAATCTGAAAACGAAATTTTTCACGATCACAATATTTGGTTTTATCGTGCACGTAAGTAATAATTGATCATATTTGACAAATATTAATTTTCTTCAATATAATAGACTGTTACAGCAAAATGATAATATTAAATGCAGGATTCATGTTTATGTCTTTATTAAAATTCCTTCAATAAAATCAGTGCAGGTTGTAATTTATGTGTATGGTTTGTCTATATTGCTCAACAGCCTGAGAATATACAGAGTTATTCACAAAAAATGTAACAAACATTAGGAACATGTTTTACTGGTGAAAATAAACCAAAACGTTCCTATAAATATATATATATAGCCTGTAAAGATAGATTAATTCTTGGTACTGAAATTTTTGCCCTGGTCTATTTATTCAAACAACTTTGATGGTATTTTCGTTGTGCAGCTAGTTTGTTTCCATTGCAGAAACCAGAAATAAAAATGATATTTGCGTATTCTTCATTAGAAATTTATAAGGGATCGTTAGATAACGGAAAGAACTGTTCAGTTCATTTGTTGTAGTTCAAATACGATACGAAGAGTTTAATTGTTGGAATTAGTGCCAACTTACGAAATAAATTATTTAAAACAAATTTAGATAAAATTAATTTTTAATTAGCTTTCAAAATGTTTAATAAATTGATTTATTGATGAGATGTTTTATCTGACTTTTTAATTTTGTTCGTTTATTTTTTAATTCGAAAATATTTAATTCTTTTGTGTTGCATTACAAAAAATTTTCTTTCGTTTATATCTAGTTAAAATCGGTTATATTTAGATATATTTTGTTTTTTTTTTATTAAAAGTTCAAATTTTTTTTTTTTGTATTTATTATCATTAGACTTTATTTATATTATTTTATTCAAAATCAAATTCTTCTTCACGTTTCATTTAAAAAATTAAAAAGTTTATTACCGTTTTACAGTTACTTTGCAACTAACATTAAATAGTTTGTTTTTCAACACAGTAGTGTTTTTTTTTACCTTAGATTTCTAAAAAAAAAAAAAACTACTGAGAATATGGTTCTGGGGTAAATTTTGTCCGATTTTTTCAGATTAGAATTTATATAAAACGGGACTAATGTTACCCTTAATATAGGGGCTAAGAATTAGTCTGGGTTACTTTTATCAGGCTTAGATATCAGGAAGGAATCTTTCGCCAATCTGTCATTCGCTTACGAAGCTTTTCCTAATTTATATTTACAAGAATTTTTTTCTTTAATTTTAACCGCAGAACATGTACTAAATGTATGTTACGTCCTTTGTGACTCATCTAATATAGAAGGGAAAAAAATGAACAAAATTATCGTATTTACAAATTTGTGTTATTACAAATCCAAAAAGCCAATATTATTTAAATTCATTAAATATAAAAGGGATTAGATAGTGAATAAAAATATAAATATTTATATTAATGTAAACAATAATATTATAACTTCAATTAGATTAGGCTCGTATTGAATTTTTATTACAAATTTTTGCTGATTTAAGAAATAAATAAAAAATATTTCTTATAAATTTTTCTTAACTTGATAAAAAAATAAATAAACTGGCTAAAAAAAAAAATTAAAAAAGGCAACAATAAGATCTGTTTTCTACTCGATTTATGAGTGAGTTAGTATTGTTAGTATTTACCAGTAATAAATGTTGGACAACTTTAGCAATATTATTGCCAGGTTTTTCTTTTCTCTTAACAGAGAAAGTTTTTTTTATCGATTTCTTCAATACACCAAATATATTGCTGTATACTAACCTGCAAACTAATTAAAATATTTATATTTCTATTGAGCCTAAATTATATCTTTATTTTGCTGTTTACCAATTGGATAGAGGTAAAATTAACATTTTTAATCTCAAAGATTTTGAGATTTGACCGGTACCTTTTTATAACTGAAGTAGTTACATGCAAATATATTAAAGTCTGAAGCTAATACTATAAAAAAATAAATGTAAAATTTTCTGTGGAAAGCAGTAAATTAGTGGGTAGGCAATATATCTATTAGATATTGATTAATATAAACGTATTGTTTAAAAAAAAAAAAACAAAAAAAAAATTACTTATTCATTTTCTAACTCTAAATTAACTAACGTACATTTATCCGTAATCTGTAATGAAAAACGTTCTTACAGGTCTACTTAATTTTCTGTAGTATAATTTTCACTTTTATTCTTAAAAAATTCGATTTCTTCGATTTACTTGTTTTATTAAAATGCATGGACCCTATACACCGTTACATCTGACGATCTCTTACATCTGGTGATTTTATTCTTTTATTTTCATTTTAAAAAATGTGACAAGAGTTAATGACCTTGGAAGTCGATGCCCATATAAAGTAAACAAGTAAATAAATAAAGCAAACTCGTAAATTCGTTTTTTACTGTAATTATAAATAACTCCATAAAAACGAAAATGGTTTCATATATTTAACGAACTTTCTTAATTTAGTAAAATTGTAACCTTAAGCTTTGTATCAGATATTTACGTAAACTAAAATTACGTAAATTATACTTATTATGGTCTAACAAGAGACTTTATCTCTACAGTGTTATTAATTTTATTCAACCTATTAGCGGTTATAAAAATACTCTTAATATATACTGTGAACTAAGTACTTTACACCTAGGTTAACGAATGGAGAACGCTCGACTATTAGACAGGGTAAACAGAAACAATCTTATACCGATGTAATAAGAGCACCGCTTTTAAATAGAAAGCCTTTTTTTTATCTTTTTTTTTTTTTTGTTCTTTATCAAAGATTTTAATTCATTAAGCTTTTTCTATTAATAACACAATATTTGTCAACATATCTAAAGCAATTTTATGATTTCACTAAATTATAAAAAATAGATTTATTTATAAATTTTGTATAAAATTATTCCAACAGTATAAATTATTCCAGTTCTGTGTATTCCAGATCTTTCAAGCAACATCCAGATGAACAAATGAAACGCGAACATTTTACTATTCCACCACGGAAGTCGGTGGATTAATCAATACTTAAACTTTTAACATATTATATTGTTATCAATCTCTAGACAACTTTTATTGATTTTTTTTTAATGCATTAAAATGTACAAATACTGGTGTAATAAAATTGTATGTTGCAACATTTATTTATGTAATATAAAAATGAAGCAGTTTTTGCGGGTTTATTACTCTTTCAAGTAAATAGTACTTAACCGATTAAGCTGAATTTTTTACGAACTTAATTTTTGATACCTGAAAATAACACAGTACTATTATCGCTGTGAAATATCTCGTCGTTTCGAATATATATATATGGCCGTTTTAATGGCTTGTGGTAATAAATCAAGCATTAAAGCCATTACGTTCCTTGCCGATATTCAACTTTACCGTAGGCAAAGAATTGAATTCGAAAACCACTAACAGTATTTCAGATTTGACATTTAAGTTTTCCATAAAACATTCTTTATTTATCTTTTTTTATATCTTTTTCGACTATCGATAAAATTAACTTTAAATATGCGACGACGAACGTTTATTTCCCCGTTTATTTCCCTTTCTCTTCGCTTCCAGTGTCCACTTAAAGTTGCTTTCTTAATGACAATAAGTCTAAAGGGCCGGCGCTTCAAGTAACTGGTCTCCACTTGGAGAAAAAATACTGCTTGCTTGGGCAACGCTTAAATGACAACGTTTAGATGGCTCAGAACCTTTCTTTCGCCCTTCTTCGTTCTTAGCCGTCAGTATATCTCTGGCCAATTTATCAATTGCCCACCAATGACTCTCAGTACTTAGCATATAATCCACAAGATTATCAGACATCAGAACACGCGCACCAGCCGGATTTAGCCCAATACACACGCTATGGTGCCCATAGCAAGGTGTGCTCTACTGTGTCCTCAAGGTGGCATTACATGCAGTTGGATGATGTTCTTCTGCCCATGCGGTATAAATACGCCTCGAAATTTCCGTGTTCATTGAGAACCTGTGATAAATGAAAATTTTATTTCTCTATGCTTTCTGTTAATCCAGCTCGTTATGTTATTTATCAGTCTCTTCGTCCATGCAGCCTTTAATCCTGTTTGCCAACTAGTTTGTCATAGTCTACTTCCACTCTAGCTTTTGTCTTAATGTGTCGTCTTAATATTTTTATAGAATATTTTCAATGTTGCGCTGATTGTGCTGAAGAAGGTTAAAAAGAATTTTATTAGTTACTGCCATCTTTAGACCGACACGTTTACCAATTACCCGCTATCTGTACATCTTTATCCTAAGATATTCGATAGCATTCAAAATTATGTATATCTTTTAACAAATTCTAACTAAGGAATTAGAGCATTACAGTTCAATAACTATCATAACCGATGATAAAGAATGGTATAAAATATTTATTCATTCCATATCCTCGTTTATTTCCATAGTACCGTAAGTGATTCTTTGTTCTTAGTATAACGATTTTTTTTTTTTATATTTAACATATTCTGCTTTTAAATAGAGAAGAGGTAGAATATTACATAACAATTTGTTTATCAATAATTAAGCGTAAACAGCGTTATGTAAATCTAATATCGTAATATTTTTAAAACGGAAAAATGATTTAAAATTAAATTTTTATTGTTTATTATAATTGGGTTTTATTTTATGATCGTATCCTTACTGAAAATAATGGCAACATGTTCTATAAACGATATTCTTTCTTTTAATAATTGTTTACTTATTATAAATATATAGTTATTACTATCTGTTTGAAAAATATTAAGTTTATTTTATATTATTTAAAGATCAAATAGATGATCTTGTTAAATGAAAGTCTAAAATTAATTTTTTTTTTTTTTTTACACTTTAATGAAATTTTAAGTTTGTATTATACGGTTTGTGTCGGCAAAAAGAAGCTAAGAGAATGTAATTATGCACAGAAGGAGAAACAGGGAACGGTAAAATACGTACAACTCATCACTTTTCAAGGGGTTGTGAAGTAGATGTAGAAGGGAGGGGTTATTTGAAATTGGCTTTTTTTTTGGAAGGGGAAGAAGTAAGTTAACTTCCTCGCTCGCCCGTCCTCTTCCTTCATTCTATCCCATCTGAGGGTGTGTTTCTGATCAGAAGAAATTGGCCCCAAGACGGGGCTTAAACCCTCTTCTATACAGTTTTTCACCCTCAGAAAGTTTGCAGTTTCTTCGCTACTACACCGGGGTTATTTGACGACGTCTGTACTTCTTCTTACTTTGGTAGTCTACTATCCATAATAGTCTGGCAGAAATATTTCATAAATTATTTTCTATAATTTTTTTTTTATCTTTTGAAGAATTTATATTAACTCTTTAAAAGTAAATCAATTCTTTTTTTCTTTTTAAAAAAAAAAAAAAAGAAGTACCTATAACAAGTTTTAGAGTTTGAGAATTTGCCAGCATTGTTTAATATTATCTAATAAAATAAAATATTTTTTAGTGACTTTTGAATCTGATTTATACAAATTTATTTCTTGTAAAAAAGTGTTATATAGAATTTTTATTTCAGAATTTTCTTCTAATAAAATTTTACTTCAGGAATTCATAACAACAAAACGAAAGAAAAAGGTAATTTTAGATAATGAAATTAAAAATTAGTAAAACCCTAGAATTCCTGTCGTGGTGCTACTTTACTAGCGAGAGAAAAATTTCCCGCAAGGCGCCGCCAAATTAGGTAATGATTAAATTTAATAAATCACATTGTAGCTATCTGAAAAAGCTGATACTGCATAGTCGATGATCAGTAATGACAATGAAAATCAATAAAAAACGTGAAATTAAAAGAATTTTTAGGCTATTTATAATTTTTTAGTAAATTATGGTATTACTTGGCTCTCACGGTGTGGCTGGGCTCGTCAATTTTAGTTCTTTTATCAATGTATTATAATAATTTTTATTATAATAATAAATAAAAAAAGTCTGTTTTTGTCCCCTTATGACTTCCTTGTACGCTAATTAAATTAAATATAGACATTTTTTTTAAATGAATAGAACATAAAATTTTATTTCATTAATAACTTCTGATATTCTTTCATTTTTATTATTATTATTGAATTATTATTATTTATTGCAAATTTTTTTAACAACCAAAGGTTAATAAATTAATATTAATAATTAATTATTAAAAATTAGTAAAATTAAAAAGAAAGTTTAAAAAAAGGAGATGAAGTCGGTGTACCTACCCCTTTTAAGAACCAAATATTTCATTAATTACAATTTTATTTGAGTATAACTCTGAAACCAATGAAAATAAGTACCGCTTATGATATATCGTTGAAAATCTCTCAATGAGAACATATTACTGCAGTTAAAAAAAGATTTTGTGTTTTTTTTTTTGGACATTTTTACAAATTTTTCGATTACAATCAAATGGGAAGATCCACAACTACATGGTACAACAGTCTAAATAAAAAACTTCAATATCCTACGGCTAATCGTTTTTGAGTTATGTGAGATACATACGTACGTACGATTTCACACCGAAACTAATCAAAATGGATTCAGGAATGGTCAAAATGGATATTTCCGTTGAAATCTGAAAACCGAAATTATTCGCGATCTCAATATTTCCTTTACTTCGTACAAGGAAATAAAAATTATACCTCTTTTTTTAATTTTCTCATTTATTTATATTTTGTGTATCTGTTCTTGCTCAAAAAATTATACAAAATTGTTGGTAAATAAAATATAAATTAACGAAAATTCGGTCTTCTTGCACAGAAGTGTAAAAGAATTATTTTATTTATGATTTATATAATAATGAAATCTGTGAGGTTTGAACAGTAGGAAACATT
>JAAAKQ030265417.1:2728-27775 GCA_010016005.3 Zanna intricata | reverse complement strand
GGTAAAGCCCCTCAGGGCTAGGAACGGGAGGGGTGGTGTGGCGACCGGAATCGTCACTTGGTGGGTGTCTTCCCCTAGGGGGGTTGGGATGTATTGCTTAAATAATAAGACAGAATATTGACAAATAAGATAAAATTACCTTATAAGTAAAACATTAAAAAAAAGTTTTTTTAATGAATAAGTAAACTAAAAAATTAGTAATCGGTAACAATACTGCAGTATCATATAACAGATATGTATATAAATATAAATGAAACTTTAAAATTAACAAAAGTAATTTTCTTAATAATGAAAATCCTATAAATAACAATCACAATTATAGGGAATATATGTCTGCAAAATTATTTTAAGAGTTTGTTGGTAAATACTACCTATGAACTTAAGGATTAGCTACGGGAACAGCAATATATGATACTGTGTCAGAAATATATGTACGTCTTAAAAAGACAATATACGGGGGGGGGGGGGGGTTATAAAAATGCATGAAATTTTGCTTTGAATGAAATATGTTTATCATATCAGTAATATATAATGAAAAAATAAATAGTTTAATATAATTAATAATAAATTAAATTTATACAACAAAAACTTAATATTTACAAATGAAATAAATAAAAATTCAAGTATTAATTATCATCAAGTTTTAATAAATAATATAGTAAGAAACATTTTTAGAAAACTAAATTATAATACATACACTTCTCAGAAATAGTCTAACATACCATGGAAATATAAAATAAATACGTTTAGAAATATGATACGTAGAGCTTACTTATATATGCTGATGATGATGATAATAATAATAATAATGATAAAATGAAAAAATAAAGAAATTGATTATATAAAAAATAAAGCAAATGTAAATGGATATAATAACTTTATTGATAACTTAATTAACAGAAATTTAAATAAGAATGCACGAGTACATGAGATGACCAGATATTAAATATTATAACTGTTACCAAAATAAACATGTAACATATACCAAAATAACTATATTAAATAAAAATATAAAAGCAACAGTACCAAAGATGTCACTGTATATTTAATAATTAAAAGGATATAATGTAATACTCATATATACAATATACGTAATAAACCAATAAGATATATTTTACAAAATAATATGGTTAATAAATATGAACTATGTGTAATATATAAAATCAAGGTATATAATAGGTATAACACATGAAGGTATATATAATAGGAAAAACACCAGATAATCATGAAGAGATCTTGCCGGCCTCCGTGGCGCGAGTGGTAGGGTCTCGGCCTTTCATCCCGGAGATCCCGAGTTCTAATCCCGGTCAGGCATGACATTTTTCACACACGCTACAATTCATTCATCTCATCCTCTGATGAAATACCTTAACGGTGATTCAGGAGGTAAAAAAAAAAAAGAAAAAAGAGATTTACTCAAGATTATAATTTAAAAAAAAAAAAAGGTAGCACTAAATTTTCAAATGTTACAAAACCCCTAATAAATAATGAATTTAATACTGATGTTATAAAAAGATATATATATATATTTAACAACAGTACAGAAATTGATATATTGAGAAAATATTACATAAATAAATATAAATTTATAATAAACAGATTGAATTTAATAATAAATTGATAAATTTAGGGGAAATGACAAAAATTTTAAATAATTTGATAATACTACTCCATATTGTTTACGGTAAAATATATACGCTGAAATTTTTAATATTTTAAATATTTTTTTGACTACATATATATTTTTAAAAGTAATATTTTAATTATGCATGTTGTATAAAATAAGTCTGCAGAAGATGGAGCTGATGCTCTGAAAGTACTTCAGACAGACAGATAAGTTTTCTTACCTTTTATGAATTGTATCTGGTAGTATAAATATTATAATCTGTATATATCTGGTAGCATAATATATATATGTTTCTGGTTACAATCAAATATATATCAAATTCTGTTTACAAACTGTATATATTGCTATGAGTTTAAGGCTCCAAATCATGGTGTTACATATATACTATGGAATTTTACACAGCCGAATAAGGACATTCTTATATCTGAATTTTGAACAAATCCTAAAGATAAAGCAAAGTTTGCAGTTTTTATTAGAATATTATTAAAATTGAAGGATGAGATCTTATAAATATATTACTAATCCATTTTATGAAAACCCTTACACAGATCTGAACGATCATCAGCATCAACTAATCCCATCATCTACAAATATAACTCTATATTTAAGAGATAGAAAATAAGTTTATTATCAAGGGTCTTTTACATTATTGTCTACACAGTTACAGATCAGCATGGTGTTTACATTTTAATAAATACCATAAATTTAATTCTGTAATCATTTTCCATGAGTTGGACTTTATCCAAGAGTTGAACTTTAATTTTTTTTTTTTTTTTTTTATAAATTTTCTAAGATATTAAATGAATACACGGTATTGCTTTAATAATAAATATCAATCCTATATTTAGTTACTATAGAATAATTACTTTACGTATTGTAGAAGATTTTTAAGAAATAAATCTAAGGAATCTATAATGTAACAACTGACTAAAATGTGTAACTGAGAAACACTTTTAACATCAGTTGTTAATAAAATTATTTTATGCTTAATATTGAAAATTCTGTTGTTTCTCAATTTTTTTTTTAATTTGAAGGTCTGAATCTATTATTTTGGTAAGTTTTCATCATCCTAATTCTTTTATTTTAACTATTGATATATTGTCTAAATATTTTGCATTTTGTATCAAATATTCCTAAATAATAGTTTCATATTCATTTAACACTGTAAAAAATCAATATTGTTTTTTTATATCTATTTATATAATTATATAAAATTGTTTAAGAAAAAAATTTGAAGTTAAGTAGTACTAACATGTACTGTGATTTAACAGTTTATATGTACTTTTACTCAATAAAGAAATAGCCTGATTAGATCTATAAAGCAATTTTATTTTAATTTCGTTTATTTACAAGAAATTATAAATATATTAAAATTCGACAATTTTGCAATTATCTATTTATAAAACTCGTTATTTATTCACAGAATTACTAATTTTTTGCCAACTTAACTTGTTAAAGAGCAAAACCAGAAAACCTGAATTATTGAATTCATAATAGTTTAATTAATAAATTCAAAAGGCAAATAACAACATAATTGAATGATAAATCAATAACAATTTATCAATGTAGTTGCTATCAACATAAACAAATAAGGAACAATATATAATTAGAAAAGAATATTTTAATTCTAAAAATAGACCCAAATTTTCAACAACATATATAAATAACTGTGTTCACACTAGGATTAACAAATAAAAATAACACAGTTCCATGACACGGCAAATTAAATTACTCAGGCCATTCAATTTTGAAAGTAAGGTTTTTGATATTTTTTAAAATCCAAATTAAATACAAGTTAATGTACCAGGAAAGTTGATGACTAATTCCTAGAATAATAACAGTAATCAATAAAAGTGATTATTCAGCAAGACAAACACCTTATACCCGATATCATATGGTCTTAAGTATTTTCCTTTGAGAGTGAATTAAATACAACCAAACTTAAAACGAAAGCTTAATAATAACAAAATAAACAAATTATCACTGAATTCGTAAGTTGTCTGCAACTGATCTAAATAAAGAGAGAAGATACAGTCAATTGCAAAAAAAAAGAGCAACATCATAAAAAAATATAAACATGAATTTATCTGCTTAAAAATTCTAAATGGACAATGCATAATACAAAAGCAAAACAAAAAATTAAAAAAATAAATATACGGTAATGAAGTCAAGTGCAATTTACAATGGAATCATTGGTGAATAAAAATTACCTACCCCATAAACCAATCCACGGTATCGCGGAGGTACTCTGGTAGTCTATCCAGCTTGAAAGTTGTCGGATAATCCACCACACTAGTAATATTTTAAATTGTTAAAAATAATTCACCATTTCACAACATTAAACACCTACAAAGTAACATGGCGATCTTATTCAACTGCCACACGCCAGTGCCTGTTAAATCACGTCGCTGTTAGTCAGGTGATTACCTCATCTGGTTATTAAAATCTTCTCGGGAAGATGCAGTTACTTTAGCCCCTACAACGCCTCAGTTTAGCACGTTGTCCATAGAAAAAACACATAAACATAAAGAATATATATCCTTTTTTGATAATAAAAGGTATCTGACACTTTATACGAAAAATATTTATATTTTATAACTTCATTGTTGTAAATTAAATGCAAATAATTTATCAAATAATATCGTTCACAAATACTAGTTTTGTTTTTAATCATTTTCATCAAAGAAAACCGGCTAAAAACTTCATTTTTGTCTGAAGTTAGACATACCAGTATATCTTTAACAGTGCTATCTAAATTCCAAAGTGGAGCGCTAACAAAACATTAGTAACAGGCGTTTTAGGCGCTTCAATTCAAATATTCGAGATACGTGATCTTAAATTAATGAACACAAGTCAACGTAATCGTGAATCAATATTAAGAAAAATCTTTTTTCGTATGTTTTTTAGATATATAATGACTAATTTATAATGGTATCCTTGTAAAAAAAATTGTTGCAACATGAACACCCCTAAAATGTTAATGCAAATAACCCCTCATTCCCCCAAAGGTGAAAACATTAAGTGAATAGTAAAAAAAACATATTAATATCATTAGACCAACCAAGAATAATATTACAGTATTATTTGTAATATAATAATTATTATCCATAATAATAATTATTACAATCTAAACTCTGTTTTATATCTGTTTTTGATTCTCTATATTTGTCTTCCTTTAATAGTTTTTATCCTCTATGCTGTCTTGTTATAGGAAGTAACAAATGATCACATTTGAGAAGTCAATTAACCACTAATACAAGGTCTGCCATCCCAGATTCTTTTTACAAGATTTTGCCATAAGTTTTTCTTCTCTCCTGTTTCTCTTATGACCTTTTCATTTTGAATCTTATTGACCAATCCAATTTTAAACATTCTCTTGTCTCATTACTTTTCAAAAGTCTCTATTGCTTTCCTTTCTGTGTTTCTACTGACCATTTTTCACTACTATAACACATTACATTCTATAAAAAATTTCTTTCTTTCTAATTCTTAGATCTTAATTTTTTTTTATTAAAGCTTTCCTTACTTGTACTATTCTGCCTCTCAGTTCTGTGATACTTTACCAGTCCTTTGTAAATTTACTGTGTTGGATAATAAAATTCTTCCTTTTCTGTTTTCTTCTATGAAATGTAATTTTTAGTAGCCTCCTTTAACACAGTCTTTTTATCTTTGTTTTACTCTTATTTATTTTCAGTTCTTTCTTAGCAATAAAATTATGTTATTCAGTATTTCTTTTAATTTATCTCTGGTTTCAACCAAAAGAACAAGATCTTATATATTCTTAACATCTTTACTTTTTTTTCTTGCTTTTTTACATCCACCTGAATCTGCTACCTAATTTTTTTACACATTATAAAATTCTAACTTTTAATTTTATCTTTCCTAAAAATTCTATTAAAATTTAAACATTTTATTCTATTCTACATCAAATGCTTCCTCCAAACCTATAACTGGTGTTATTCTTCTTAATTATGTCTTTTAAAATTAATCTGAAGGTCAGAATAGACATTTTTATATCCATAGTCTTTTTGAAATTTATTTCACACTTTCTACCACTTGTTTTGTTAGCCTTGAATATTATTATCTAATGAGTACTTTTTATACATGAGATGTTAAACTTGCAACAGTTAAATTATATTTACTGCTTTCTACATTTGTTAACGATTACAAATTTTTTTAAAATGTGAGTGGTATTTCTCCAACCTCATACAATCTGCATATTCACACATGCAGCTTATACAGTTCTACTTCTAGATTACAGAAATTGAGAAAGTATATAATCTATTCCTAATACTTAAGTTTAATCTTTCAGAGCTCTATCAAATTCTGATTATAATATAGAGTTTTCCATGAAATCCTCACCCTTGCTGGAAATTAAACCCAAGACATGTAATCTCAGATTACATGAACTTGCCATTTAGTTATCATAGAGCCTTGGTGTGTGATTTTTTTGCTGTCAAAGCATTTTACAATAACAATAACAGTGTAGATCAGTGGTTCTCAACCTTTTTTCGTTTGTGGCACAATTTCATACATCACAATTTTCTGCAGCACACCACACGTTTTGACAGCACATATGCTGATTTGGCAACACTGGGAGCCCCTGATTTTGATGAAATGCGAGGCCAAACCCCACCGATTTCAGTGGGGTTTGATCTGCGCACTGAACCTTTGTGTAAGAAACGACAAGCTCAAATTTCACATTGAATGTGTTACAATTTGTTTAAAAAAATATTTTTTAAAAAAAATTTTTCCAAAATAATCATAAAGTATCAGTCAGACATTTCACGGCAAACCAAGCCGATCTTGAGGCACAGTAGTATGCTGTGGCATACCCATTGAGAACCAAGGCACTAACCGAATATCCCTATGCTGTTCTTTAATATTTGAAATGGGAACGGCTGTGCCACGACACACCCGTTGGGAATCACTGGTGTAGAGGCTGCACACAGAAAATTCCACTTCTCTATGATTTTAATTCAGAATGTCATGATTGCATTCCATCAGCACTTAAAATTAATATTTAGGTAAGCAAGTTTTAAGTAGTAGATTTAGCTCTAAAAAAACCTTCAGGCTGTGTGTGAATCATTTCTATGCCAGAGTAATGAGATTGTTTGAAATGCTGGCATAAGAAGCCTGCATTGTTCAATTCATTGTCAAGCAAAGTCTCTATGATTGTACAGTTTGAATGTTCAAAGAATATTATTACAAAACTTGCATTACCATTAATAAAAGTTGCAAATTTTCCAGAAACTCAAAACCAATGATGTAATGATAATTCTGTGAATAAAGTTTTATAGATCTAAATTAGAATGATGAGTTCATTAATAACCTGTGTAATACCATCATGTTGGTATGCTGGTAACACTTGTTGCGCAAAAATTGCGGATACTCAACAGAAGACTGAATATACCTGCTTTTAACAAGATGTTTCAGCGCCACACAGCATAAATGTTGATAGCAGCTATATATAATAGTAATTTGGCAAATACTTCACTTTGAGAAATGGTTAGCATTTTCATGCAATTTCTTCTTGCTATGTCATCTTAAAAGTAAGGTGAATTGCAGTAACCATCTATGATGAGAGAACTAAAAACCAAAATTCAAGAGAAAATACCAGAATTATTATTGAAATATTGCACTAAATCATACAAAATCTCACTACAACACTGCAGAAATATCTGCAGAAAGGTGGATGGAACTTGCATGCAAGATGTCTTCTTCAGGAAATAAAAAGTGAATTAATAATAAATAAATAAAGTCAATTGATGATAGAAATGATTATCATAAAGTTGTTTATGCCATGAAATTGTATAAAAATCTAATTATTTATACCGTAAAATTTTCTGTTTCTTGAAACACTTGTATAAATCAATATTAGAGGTTAATTATTTTATGAGAATGAAATTTGTTATTTTTTTTTTTTTCTACATTTGTTTCCAGACAAGCTTGTTTTTCTAATTAAAAATTTTGTTTTTAATTATTTAATTTTCCTTTACTACAAGTTGGATTGCTACAATACATAATATCTGGTGATTCTCAATTACCATAACCTTATCTGTAAATTTTTTATTATTATTTATCATCATTTTAAGGTTCATCAAAATTCATACAATTTCATTTGTACAGTAAATGAAATTGTTATAATAGACCCAAATGAGACTGACTAAACTAACATTAATTGTATTCTTGTTTGATAACTCAAACGCTTAAAACCATTTCAGTCTCCATTGTATATAAATAAAAAAAAAATGAAGAATGCCTCATAAATATTACTATAAATTGTACTTTTATAAGAGGAGTAAAAATTAAACATACAAATAATTTTAAGTAGCAAGTTTTCCAATCTGTTATTCACTGTGTCCACTGTTTAAAGAATTTGACAAAAGACAAAAATCATTCTCTTAAGAGGAAAGGCACTCTCTTTTGGGAGTTCGTTACATAATTTTCATTATTTTCTGGAGAAGAATAAAGTGATAGCAAGACAATATTATGATTTTAGCTGCATATTCTAAATGAGGAAAAAAAAAAGATTATATTTGACAATAATTTAAAAAATAGAAATAAACTTAAAAAAATAATAGTACTAAAAAGTTACAATTGATTATATTTTTATTTATTAACTAAAATAAAAGTATTTATAACAAATAACCATTTTTGAAGCCAGTGCCAGTCAAGACAAATTAAACATAAAGTTATGTGTCGGCCTCCATGGCGGAGTGGTAGCGTCTCAGCCTTTCATCCGGAGGTCCCGGGTTCGAAGGCCTGGTCAGGCATGGCATTTTTCACACACTCTACAATTCATTCACCTCATTCTCTGAAGATATACTTAACTGTGATTCCAGACGTAAAAAAAAAAAAAAAAGTTACGTAAAATTAGTGTCTTAATTAACTGTTAGGTGGCTAAATGGGATTCCCACATGTAAAATGGGATCTCAAGAGCATATAACAGAGAGCATCTCACTCATCTTGAGTTTCCTAAGGGATAATTGATGATAATATATGTACCTTCATTTATAAAGTTTTTTTATATCATATTTTTGTAGATCTTATTTTATTATAGTAAAACTTCTATTATCAACTTTGTATTGTTTTAAGTAGGATTCATATTAAATACATGAAGGTTTTTTTTTTAACTTGTGTTGACTAGCACAGATTTCAAAAATAGTTATTTGTTGTAAATACTTTTACTTTAGTTAACAAATAAAAATATAATTATTTGAAATTTTTTAGTACTATTATTTTTTGAAGTTTGTATTTAATTTTTAAAGTTTTAGTGTTTATCTAGTACCTACACATATATTACATAATAAAATTCTTTATTGTGCAAATTAATAGAGACAACCCATTTTTTCTCTAAATTGTTATGTGATAACATAATATTATCTGTGTAATTATGTGTGCTTCTGCAAGTGGAGTAGGTAAATCAAGTGTATCAAGATTTCTGACAACATTAAAAAAATCTGGATCATTGTTTCCAAAAAGCAGAGGAAAATATAGGCACTAATAGAAAACTACTCCTAGAAGTGATCAAATTCTAATAAGAAATAGTAAAATTAATCCAAGAAAAACAACCTCAGATCTTAAAAGAGATTTATTGGCAATTAGTTTTGATGTTAGTAGTTCAACTACACAGCGTAGGCTTCTGCAAGTTGGCCAGAAGGCAAGAAGACAAACAGAAAAAAATTTATAACTCCTAAAATGAAGAAAAAATGTTTAGCATAGGCCCAAAAATATAAATCATGGACTGCTGACAACTGGAAGAGAGGTAATTAATAACTAATTTATTTGTGCAGAATTACAAGACAACGTCGTGAGACCAAGTGACAGTGAATCTTTGAGACCTGAGCATGCCCAACAAACTGTAAAATACCGTCTTACACAGATGTTTTGGGGATTTTTCACGACTAATGACACTGGAAGCTGGTATGACACTATATAATGGAAATGACGCTGTTCAAGGTATGAAAAATTCAACCAAGTATATAAAAATATTACCATGTAGGATTGATGCAAACTTTTGATGGGATATTTCAACATTTAGTTGGCCCCTTGTCATAATTCACTTAAAATTGGTCTAGACTTGCACACTGGATAATCAAATTAATGTGCTTGATTGGTCTGGAAATTCATCACACTTAAATCCCATTAAGAACTTGCAGAATATTTTGAAGAGGTGTTTAATTAAGATGGACTGTATGATAAAATAACGCATGGTAACTAATGCTATAAAAGTGTGATTCCAAGATGATTAAGTAAAGAATATGTGCACTAATTTAGTGGAATCAATGCCAAATGTCTTCTAAAAGTAATTTTTTTTCAAAAATGACTTTTTGTATTTCATACATACTTCATTAGTATTTCATACTAATACATGTATTTATCAGTTTACATAAACACATAACGAATAAAAGCAAAATTTTTTGAAAAAGTGTGCGTTTTTACTTTGTCCCAATTAATTTTCACAGTTTAGTATGGATAGGCCTACCAAACACGCTACCTCAATTGAGAACAACATTTAAAGGAAAGTTGCCAAGAAAGGAATGATTGTTTAAGGAAAAAACAAAAAGAAATTCGATGAATATTTTTGCAGAGACTTCTCAACAACGAGAATGTAGACACTCACACATGAGAATGTACAATAGTCAATTCTTACAGAATGAAAGTCTAGAGAATCATCATATCAGTTTTAATACACAAACATCTGTCAAACAAAACACAAGAGCATCATTTTCACTGCCTTGGCTTGATATACGAGGAGAAGGAAAGTTACTGGAAGCTGTACTCATAAAATTTGATGATAAGACTATTGATCTTAGAATGAAAGGTTTCGACAGAAGCGTAGCCATTTTACCAGTTTGTACAACATTCCAAGCGACAAAGGGGTACAGAGATGTTGAGCGTAGAACGGTACCTCTATGCTACCTCGCAAAACAGCTGATTTTGAAGTCAAGAGTTCTAAGGTTCAAATCCTAGTAAAGGTAGTTATTTTTATGGATTTGAATACTAGATCATGGATACCAGTGTTCTTTGGTGGTTGGATTTCAATTAACCACACTTTCTCAGGAGCAGTCGACCTGAGATTGTACAAGACTACTTCATTCACATTCATACATATCATCCTCATTCATCCTCTGAAGTAATACCTTACGGTAGTTCTGGAGGCTAAACAGAAAAAGAGAGAGAATACTACCTCTAATATTAAGCTAGACTGTAAATGTTCACAAAAATTTTACCCTGCAGTATACAACTCTTGACAGGGCAGTGATAGACCTTGGCAAGAAAAATTTTGCAAAGAGGCAGATTTATGTCACTCTTAGTTAAGCTAAAACTTTAAAGGGCATCGCCTTGTCTGATTTGTACCCAAAAAAGGTATTAAAAAGATCACATGATGAGAAAGCTCAGACAGAAATAAAAAGGTGTAGCAATATATATAATTTATAAGTTCTATTATTGTAAGTAGACATTTGGACAAGGTTTGTGAGTACCTAGTTAAAAAAAGTGTTTTAATAACTATAGAGTATTATTTACAGAAAAATTATATTTAATCTGCTTCATACAGGATGATGTCGGTTAGGAGCTTGTTGTATGACCGCTTATTTATTTAATATTGCAAAATTAGAATTTACTATTGCATAATATAAATGTTTATATTAAAATTATAAGAGATATTACATTACAATATAAGAGATAAAATACTTTTTCACCATTTTATATAAATACTAAATGTAGATTTAATATTTATATGGAATTTAGAGGTAAGTAGCCTAGAAAAAAATGAATGATTGCTTAAGAAAGAAAAATAGAGAAAGAAATGTCATGAATATTTCCACAGAGACTAAACACTGATGATATAGACTGTTATTAATATCCTAGTCGAACAGAGAAAGAGAGCAATAATGTACAAGTGTGAGCAGTCAGTGGCTAAGGATGTTGAGGAATTCGATTTTTTGGGTTATTTTTCCTAAGATTATCATTGGATTGGGTTAAAATTTAAATGGGACCATTAAAAAAAAAAAAAATACAGTTGAATTTTGAATCTTCTCTTCCTTTCTTGAAGTCAATCAAAAATGAAAGTTCTTTTTCACAAAGATAACACAATAACTCAGTCTTCTGCAACTGTGACAACAAAACTGTTTGAATTACAATATGAAATTCTTCCTTTTCCCCTTCTTCTCATGCTTAGGCATCTTCGAGCTATTATTTATTTTTATTTATGAAAGAGTGGTTTGCTGAAAATAAATTTATGCAAAATGATGATTACTGCTGAAACATCTGCCTATTTTAAAGACTGGATAAACCATGCTATATGGATAAGAGTAAAAAAAATTGGGCAATGTTGGACTAAGAATACAGACATGAAAAAAGATTATGATGAGAAATTAAGTCACTTTCTCAAAGAAATTGTGTCTTCTTTACTTTTGTATGGACTTACTAACTGCAGAGAGAATTTAGATAAAGTCTAAATTCTCTCAACAAGAAGTGAAACACAGAATCACATAACAAATTTTGCAGAATGAAAAATTGTAAATAAAAAATTGAAAAAATTTTTAAAACACTCAACCTGTTCATACACTCTGAGGTGTAGATCTATATATATAAAAATGAATGTTTGTCTGTATGTCTCTTATGCCTTCCTAAACTGTTCATCCAATAGGGATGAAACTTTGGGGAATGGTTGGATGCATGCCAGGGAAGGTTTCTGAATTAGTTTGAAACCGCTAGATGGCATTGGAGTCAAGATATTTCGAAAAATTGTATTTATGGTCTGATTTGGCTCATATTCAGAGTACATATCACTTTCATGAAAAGAAATATTTCTGCAAAAAATGGACTCGCTAGGTGGCGCTGGGATAAAGATATTTAGAAAAATTCTGTTTATGAACTGATTTGGCTCATATTCAGAGTACATATATATTTCTTTTTTTTTAACCACCTGAACCATCATTAGGTATACCTTCAGAAGATGAGATGAATGATTTGTAGCGTGTGAAAATGCCATGCCTAACTGGGATTTGAACAAGGGACCTTCGGATGAAAGGCTGAGACGCCACCACTCGCGTACGGAAGTCGGTCTGGGTATATATTAGTTACACGAAAAAAAAAAAACATTTTTGCAAAAACTATACCCGTTTAGTACCACTAAACCGCCTCCACCAGCGGAGGCGCTGGTGTCAAGATATATACGAAACAATTAAATATAAAAACAGACTTTCTTCTATATATATAAAAGGCAATCTTTGTATGTGTGTCCGCTATAGACTAAAAAACTACCGGACTGACTTATGCGCCGGGTATTTTGCAAAATGGCCCACGTTGTCCGCCGGAGAAGGTTTAAAACTACTGAAATCCTCCATCTGACTGGTAGAAAGAAAATTAGGGATATTTTCAACCGACTATTGTGTTTAGAGAGTAGTATGAATTAAATCTGATAGGTAGTGCTGTTTTGACAATTATATTTATTTACAATCTTACTTAAAGTGAAAGGTTAAATTTTGTGAAGTTTCGTAATGTTTTGTAAGTTTCTTAATGTTCAGTATTAATCATGATGAATTTGCAGTCATATCAACTTAAGATTGTGTTCATTTTATCTACATATATATATATATATATATATATCAAATCTAGCAATAGCGAAGCATTGCCGGGTCTGCTAGTCTCTTATAAATACCTATCAATGCATAGGTGAAAGGAAAGAAATTGAAAAAAAGCAAAAACAAACATTATAATACAGTAATGAAATAAATTTATTGAAAAGCATTTAATGAATAGTTACTTATAATATACCAATATATAAATTAAAATATATACATTTTTGTAGAAGTTTTCATCAGAAAAATGTCTAACAATGAAAATAGTACATATGTAATAACTAATACTGAAATAGTATAATAATGACAAATTTTTTGACATAAAAAAACTGTATGTGTTTATAGAAATACAATTATATATAACAAAAATATTTAAATAATGAATACATAAGTAATAACAAGTTAATAGTAATAAATGAAAATTACTGCTAAATAGCACTAACTAATTGGTAGCATAACTACCAACATAATGAAATTTCTTTATTGTAATTAAGGAAATACTGAAACTATTGTTTTATAATTGAAAGCAATAAAAAATACACATACTAAAAAAAAATCAAAATTAACTAGAAATTAGGATTACATGCATATTACTAAGAATTTTATATTAAAATACATAAAAACTGTGCAATCATTCAGTACAAAAATGACAAAAAAAAAATCACATAAAAATTATAAAAAAGAAAAGAAAAAAAAAATATTTAAAGAAGTTTTGTAATTTGTATTAACATAGTATAACTGGAATGTACCGCTGGGATAAAGAATAATTAATTATTACATTTATCTACCAGTTCCTTTATAAATGTCAATATTTAAAAAAAAAATTAGGCATTAGATAAAATATTTCTTAGGCTTATTCAAAGTTTTATAACAATACAGTAATATCCAGATAGTTGAAGTTGTTAATTTAAGATAACAGAATTTCAAGGAAACTATTACTTACAAGCAGCCCATACAGGACAAAAAAAAAAAGAGATAAGAATGAACAATTATACTTTTTTAATTATTATATTACTATTGATCAATTATTTTTTAAATGTTAATAAGTACATTGAAGGATTGATAGGTTTCAATACATTTCATTTAAAAATAAAATGTTTGTTATACATATAAGGGAAGTAAAGTAAACAGAGCTAAGCAAGTTATTGTTAATAAAATTACTTTATTTTTCATGATAACAAAAAAATAAAGCTACCCACATAATTAAAACAAAGCAATACTAAAAAAAAAGTGCTTATTTTTTGTGTTTACTACAACAAATTTTCTCAGCACAAAGAAACCTTTCTGGGCTATATTAAAAAAACATAACTGGTTATTTTTAATCCCCATTCATTCATTTTATTTTTATAAAGAAACTTGTTCTCCAATCAATAAACCGTAGTTTGGTGTAAGACATTCATACCTCCACATGCTGTTACCATATTATTCTTAACAGACAACAATAAAGATGGTCATCAGCCAAAACTAATTACCTATATAAATAAACCAGCACTGTTTAGCTTTAGAAATTAATAGGGAGCAGATTATAAAACACAGCTTTAATAGTTAGCGTATTATTGTTACTTCGTATCTGTCATTTATATGATAGTATTTCAAAGACATTCCATGCGTTGTGAAAATATCAGATTATTAGAGACAATTTATAATATTTAAAGGTGATCTTTCGATAAAAAAGCCTGAATTTATCCAGAAGGTAAATAAACTTTAATATGGTTTTCTGTGCAATTTGCACATAAGAATCCTCGGTACAGTTCTACGGAAGAGGGACGCCAACCATGTTCTAAAAAAAAAAGTAGCCATTTTACTATCAACCAAAAAAGAAGGAATGAATGATAGGGAAAGGAAGATGGTGGTAATTCATATTGGAAATGGCTGTAATTAGGGTATTTTACTGCTTTAATTACTATTCAAAAGTGCCTTCAAAAAAGTAACTGAAAATCTAGTCAAGTTTCACGGTTTAATCAGTTCAGATGATTAACACAAGTATTCTTTTTCACACAAAACATTAAAAAAAATTTTAAATTATCTGAAGTTTAGTCAAACTAAACAAAAGTGATATCAAAATACTATTTTTTTTTTAAATGTGTAATAATTTCTCTCACTGTAGATATAAAAAAAGATTATTTTAAATTCTAGCATTTTAATTAGTAACCACCAATACATTTTCTTTTTTTCTTTTTATTTAGTCAAAAATTTTTAGAGAACTGAACAACTAGACAACAATAGTAACATGGTTGCAAATATTCTTACAGAGCCATAACAACGTTACAAAGAGCCACTAAAACTTGTTTTATTCCATTTTAAAGAAAAATCAAATTGATTTATTCAATAATAAAAAACATAAAACTAAATTTTTTTTATATCATTATATGATTTTTTTTTTTTCATTTGTTTTTTAAAACTTGCTTTACATGGGATTAATTAACAGAAAATATGAAAATACTAGAATTAAATAAAAAAAAATAAACTAATCATTGGTGTAAAATACCAAATTTTATAAAAGTTTATTATTTAAATTTAATATATCAGTATGGCATATGTCATATGGAAGCACTAACAGAGTTCAAATTTATGTTTACATAATAATATTAATGAAATATCAAAAAATAAAATACTGACCCATATTATATGATTTATTATCATTTTTTTTTCTAAAGATTTAAATATTGTTCAGATTTTTTGTTGTTTATACGATTAATTCAGCATTTAAAAGTTTGAAGCTTGCGGATAGGTATGGAATGTGGAAAAATTTGTGGATTATGAAAAATATCAAGCCTGAACATGGATTTCTAGAGGAAAGGCTGACATACTACTAAGTTTACTAAGAGTTTAATTAAACATTTAATAATAATATTTTTTTGAAGACTAATACAAGAATTCTGACATAACTGTAGTTAATAAATCACATAATAAGGTAAATATTTTAGCTGACTGAATCTATAACACCTTTAAATCTAACGTAACTTAAACTATCATGGTAATACTGTATTTAAAAATTAATAATTAGATGAAAATTATAGATTTTAATAAGATATTCACAAGTAATATTATTTTAGAAATTATTATACGTAAGAACACTATTTATTATAAGCTTTTCTTTTTTATTTAATAATTACCTGATACATAATATTAGTCTTTAACACAAAAAAGAATCATCTATTTAATAATCAGTCTATAAGTATAGGTATGAAAAACAAAACTGTAATTAATTAATTGTATTATCTATACCAGTAATTGTTTTATATACAGATATTGAAGGCAGACAAGCTATTTAATATAAGGCAACAATATAAAGCTACGAGATATTAATATTATAAAAAATTATAAGTTTAAAATATCTGAAACCAGAAATACAATAATAACACAAGTATATAAATACATAATAAATTCTTTGATAATAACTTAACAAAAAAATGAGAACGCAAAGACATGTAATAATAGAATTCAATTATACATAAACTGAATATTTGTAATTAAGTTTAAGAAGCAATAATATTAGGAATCCTAATATTCAATTTAGAGATGAATCTATAATATTTTGATATAAAAATTAATTATCAATTTATTCTAATTTATATATAATAATTTGCAATATTATTAAACATTTTTTTTTTTTTTTAAATTAAATAAATAAAAATAAACATTTACAAATTCACAATTTAAACATGCAATAAACAAACATAATGTTCAAACACTTAACCAATCAATATATCACGTAAATCATCTGACATTTTTAAGATAATTAATTTTCTGATTATTATTATTATAGAAATATGAAAAATTAAATCCATGAATGCCCATTTAATAGTAACATTTTATATATGGAAAAAAGCAATAAATATCTTTATTAAGATTTTTTAATAGACAATAAGAATACAAGAAAATACCAATAAATATAACACAAATATCTTCATCAAATATTATATACTTTATTTAGAATCGATAATCACCGGGAAAACCAAAGGCAGAATAATAATATTTTTTAATCTTATTTTATGTATTAAAGAAGAAAAAAAATATTATTATTTTTATTAGTTGTAAAATATTTAAACTAAGAGATAATACAGATGCACTAAAAATTATAATTTATTTCTTATTATTTAATTATCATAAAACTAGTACTTGCTTAAAAGAATTAAAGTAATTTTAGATTTGTTCCTATTATAAATAAATTATCCATATATGCTTAAATGAGAAAAACTATTACCAAACTAATTAAAACTCAAGCAATTAACATTTATTCAATTAGGCCTATTATGTTTGTTTATTTACGTTTTCGTTTTTATGTCAATTAATTAATAAAACAATAATATAATGTATATAATATGTAAACAATTTAATTCAAAAGTGATATATTCTATATACAATATTATACTGTGATAAGTATTAATACTCTTAAATCCAAATTAACAGTAAGTAATTATTCGTGAAATAAATACATAAATTCCAGTTAATAATATATTTCAGATGTTTCTCCATATTTATAGCTGCACAATGTAAATTGGCCTAATAACTAAATTATATACTGATTATATTAAATAAACTATATAAAATAATCAACAATTAAACAAAAAAAAAAAAAAAAAAAAAAAAGAAAAAAAAAAGAAAAAAAGAAGAAATTATACAAATACTTTTATTTACCAATTCATAATTTTAAACACGCAACAACAATCACTTCAATCATTTTCCACCTTTATCATGAACTGATAAAAGATGTAACATAAACCATAACAGGTTGCGAGCAAAATACAAAAAACTTTTCTTCCCAAATCTCAAGTCAGATATTTAGAAGATGTCTTAGCTTGTAAAACATCCCTAAACAATAATTCTTCTTCATAATGCTAAGTAAACAATATGTATACAAAGCTGAAAACAATTATTTCTTTTGTAAATTCCATAATTAAATACGGTATATGCTATGAACCTAAACAAAATTCTTGATATCCTTCAGCACCAGTAAATATGACATCTACCCAGATTCTCATAGCTTCAGGGCTTGGAGCAACCAAATGATAAGTCCTATTACTACTCTTAATAACAAATGTAACCTGGGGATTTGGCGACTTCACGGAATTAAGATGATCGACATAAACTTCTTCAATTGCCTAAAAAAAGAATTAATAAAAATATTTGATTTACTTTGTAAACAAACATATGAATAAATTTAAACATAATTAAGAATTTCAATTAAAGTACATATCTGATTAGGTTTTATACTTTAATTATTGTTTATCTACTAAATTTATAGTTGCTAAAATGTAATGTTAAGATGACAGAAAAAAGTTGTAATTATCTAACACTGAATTCACTTCTAAATCCCATTACCTAAATTCAAACAAACTTTGTCATAAAAATATTGTGTAGGGGAATGAACATCAATGACAAGGGAAAATACAGACAAAACTGAATAAAAAGCAACATTTTTAATGAAAATATTACAAAATTCAATTTTTCTGGGTTTATCTAAAAATTAAATCAAAGGTTACTGTAAAGACAGTATAGTGGTAAAAAATTAACCTTAATGAAGATGAAATCATTACTAATTCACTTGGTCATAACAGGAAATTCAATAATCATTTATTATATGAGGCGTTTTTTAAAGTAAGTACAATTTTGAAATCAAGCCGATGCAGCGCTGCGGTTGGGTGTCATGCACATGCGCATTGTGTACCTACATCTGTTGGCAAGCCACAGACACCATTACGGCCAAAATTGATCATGTTCACATTTACTTTTGCGTATTTAAAATGCCTCTGCCAACTGAGAATCCCGCCGACTGTGAAATACATGCTGTTATTCGTTTTCTGTGTGCTAAAGGCGAAAAACCGGTTGAAATTCACCATCAGATTTGTGAAGTCTATGGACAAAACATTATGAGTGATGGAACAGTACGGAAATAGATTAGAGCTTTCAAGGATGGCTGAACAAATGTTCATTACGAGGGATGTAGTGGGTGACCTTCAGTGATCACTGACGATTTGTTGCAAAACGTCGATGAAAAAATGAAAGAAAACAGATGCTTCACAATTTCTGCATTATCAATGGAGTTCCTTCAAGTTTCAAAAAGTGTTCTTTACGAAACTGTTAGTGAACAGTTAAAGTACCGAAAATTGTGCTCACGGCTGTGTTGTATGGCTGTTAAATCAGGCGGCAAACTTTTATGATGATCGAATACAAAATCTTGTGGTTCGGTATGATAAATTCCTTAATATTGAAGGCAACTATGTAGAAAAGTAGATTAAGATACTGGCTCTCATGTAACAATAAAATATTTATAAAAAGTCTCTTTGTTTTTTTTAAATTTAAAAATGGTACTTACTTTAAAAACACGCCTCGTACAATAAAGAGGTGTGTTTTTAAAATAAGACTAATTTTAAAAATAAAATTTGTTATAACATTATTAATTTTCATTTTTCATATTTTTCAAAGGATGATTCCATAATTCTGTAATCTTTCAAAAATACTCACTGGGTTCTAAATCAATTGACCCACATTCACAAACAGAATTATCTGAAAATTGTCCAAAACCTTTTGAAATATTTTCAAGATAAATGAAACTCAAGTGAAAAATAATCATTTATGAAACATAGATCTACTATTTTCAACCTAAAAGTATTTTCTAAGTTTCATCTTTTATTACAAAAAATTCACAACTCATATGTCTTAATGAGAAAGTTGATGAAAGAATGATGACAATTTTTTGGGGTATGGACAACCCAGATTTAATTTACTTCATACCTACAGGTGAAACAGTGAATAGTAAAAATTGCTGAGATACTGTAACACTGAAGGAAAAAAACAAATCCAAAAGGTGTGTTAACTTTAAAAAGGATATGATTTTTCTTCAGGATAACACTTAGCCACATATGGCTTACAAAACAATCCTTTGCCATCAAGATCTAAGTTTTTAGTAGTTGGATCACCCATTTCGCAGTCCAGACCTGGCTTCAAGCAATTTTCATTTCTTTGGTCCACTGAAAGAACAGCAGCAAAGGAATCATTTTTGTTCAGTTAAGGAAGCCACGAAGTAATTCAAAAGCTTGCTAAAAGATAAATGAAATCAAGTCTGTAGAAGTAGAAGGAAATTTTAATAAACATATCTGATATATGAAAGCACAATTAAAAATATTTTTTTATTTCATTTTACTTTGAGACTTTTAAATTAGTGTATGTGCATGTATATGTGTGCATCTGTATCTCTGTCTGTCTGTTAGTGTATGTGTGTGTGTGTATACCCACACATTTATATATATATATATAAAACACAATTCACAGTTTTATAATTATAGAAAAATGTATATTTGCTTTAACTCTATATGTATATATATATATTAACAGTATAGAGAAATAATATGAATCTTAAAAAAATTAATATATATATATATATATATATACACACACACAAATAATACTTCTATTGAGAAATATGTAGGTACTTGATTTCAAGTATAAATTACAATATGCAATAATTTTGGCCTTTAATCTGGACGTTCCAGGTTCAGATCTCAATCAGGCATGGCATTTTTCATATGCTAAAAAATCCCATTTCCAAATTCCCATGGACAAGTCTCAAACTTATTTGTGGAATTAATTCATTACAAAAAAAAATTAAAGTGAGAATTTAAGATAAAGTTATAATGAATCTGAAAATCATCGTTAGATTGTTATTTAATTGCTGGTTCGTATATGTAATTCACCTTGTTTTTGTTGCTATTAAATTTAAATGCAAGATATAGTAATCAAGAAGTGAAAATGGCTCTTAGCCAAACAATTAAATTAAATGCAGCATTGAAGGCTGGGCATTTAGCCACTCCTGACCTATACCACTAAGAAATATGCAGACGTTATATTCCTTTAATATTCCACAGATAAACTTCTTCTGATAACCCAGTTCTAAATTTTTCCATGTATTTATGTGTGAAAGACTTTTCAACTGAAAAAAGCCGGCCTCTGTGGTGTGAGTGATAGCATCTCAGCCTTTCATCCAGAGGTCCCGGGTTCAAATTCAGACAGGCATGGCATTTTTCACACACGCTACAATTCATTCATCTCATCCTTAGAAGAATCTTAATGGTGGTTCCGGAGGTTGAACAAAAAAAAACCGAAAAAAGAAACATAAAACAGCTAATTTTTGTAATCATTATTGCTCTTAGCATGGATGTTACAACAAGAACTTTGACTAAAACTTCAGTTTAATTAATAAAATTTAATGTAACTGTCCAGTTTCTAAACATTACATTCTGAAGGTGGCCACTACATCGATTCAAATACTGTTGAGTTTTTGTTTTCCATCACATAGCGAGACACATTCAAAGAAATTCTGTTAACTTTGTGAGAAATTGAATGTTTATAATGTTGTGATCTGCTTCAAATATTAGCCCCATCAGAAATATCAACAGTGAAGGTTGTATGCTCAGTGAAAGCAAGAAAAAGACAATGTCGAGCAATCAGGACCCTCTAGATCTTTTAGGAGATAATTCATCACAAAATGAGTATAATGTACATTAAATTTCAAAAATTACAAGAAACATGTTAGAACTAAAATAAAGTGTATAAAATCTAAATTTAGTAAAATTAATGTGTGTAACAAAGTGTGTTTGTTACAAACACCAATTTTCTTAAAACTAATAATTGTAAAAAAATAAATAAATGCCACTGGTTTTTGTCATGATGTTACTCCTAGGGCAATTGCAGCAAGATTGGGAAAGTGAGTTATTAAATAAAGGGGAATAATGTAACTTCCCATCAGAAAAAAATAATTTTGATAAAGTAAAACAGAAAAGATAATGATTAAATACTGCAGTGTAAATAACTGTTGCAATGTATAAAATTTTACAGATGCAAAATGAGATTCAAAATTTTGCAAACTTAAATTTTTAAACAAAATTTGTAAGTATAATAAATAAAATGCAGCTTTGAAATATTACACACGTTCTTCAAAAAGGTTGTAAATATATAATTGATTTTTTTAAATATTTATGGAACTGAAAATCGACAATTGGAAAAAATTATACGCTGGAACAGCACTGTTTAAAATCATTAACAGCTAAGGGGTTAACTGTTCCAAAAATTAAATTCAGTTTTACAACTGTTTATAAAATTATACGTAAAAATGTGAATGTAAATATCAAATAAATGTATAACATAGACATACTAACACAAATTATATTTAAAACAAATAAGATAATGGTATTACCTGGAAGAAAGCACCACCTCTTGGTTTTTTCTCAGATCGATCACTGTAATACGTAAGAGTACGACGAGTTCTGTCAAAAACAAACCACCGTTTGTTCCACTGATGAAATCGTGAAGTCATCTTATGTAAGAAACCACGACAAGATGTTTTATCGATGATCACATGCGGGCATAAATCAACCTGATGACCAGCACTTTCAATATGTTGCCGCAAGTCCAATGATTCTCCTCTAATTGGTAAATACCTAGTTAATGGTCGCTACAAGAAAAAAGAATTTCATTTAATTTCACTCGGAAAGCAATTACAATGCAATCAGAAAAACAGTAATCCTGAATATACAAAATAAGAGTTAAACATAGCCAAATTATTTGGTTAATAAAAACTTTAAAACATTATGTTACTATGATGAACTAGATTTATCTGACATCTGAAATTATATAAATATTTTGTTTAACTTTAGAGAATCAGGGTCAATAGACATCTTTCTATTTTGTTCATGTAACAAGAATTACATGAAATATTGTTATATTCTTTAATGACCTGGCCAGAATGTTTCTTGTTAATTGCAATCAAATAACAGATTGGTGGCTTGAAGACAGAACTGAGGAACCAACTATGTAAAAAAATATAACTGTTTCAGCCCATTCTTAAGCTATTTGATCTCCTGCACACTCTCAGATGGCAAGCACACATGGTGTGTGTGTGTGTGTGTGTGTCTGTCTGTCTGTGAAGGTCAATCATGAACATGGTTAATTGTTTACACCTACCCACATACAAGATAGATTAGATTACATTTTTTAAGGAGCTGAAATTCTGGTTTTATCCAGTACACAAATCAGCCATCTTCTGTGGCGCGAGTGGTAGCATCTCGGCCTTTCATCTGGAGGTCCCGGGTTCAAATCCCGGTCAGGCATGGCATTTTCACACATGCTACAAATCATTCATCTCATCCTCTGATGTAATACCTAACGGTGGTTCCAGCTACACAGGTCAGCAGTTAATTTGGTTTCTTCTTTATGGAACCTCCAGACAAAAAACAGCCCTTTTCACAGGGTCACTACTCCATTAAGTTCAAAGAAACAAGCAACTGCTGGATAATAAAAGGTACTAGTGCTTGACCTTATTGATACAAATGGATGGCAGCTAATCCATTTCTATGGCAATCGCCCAAAAAAGGAATAAAATGTAAAAAAACATTATCATCCTGGTAGCATCAGGAAAAAGACAATAACCCACAAAGGAAACTCAGTATATCTAGACTCAATATATATCACCTATTTTTTCTTTTCGTTTTATTCCTTTTTGGTATGTACATATCTCATAATTATTTCTTTATTTTTTAATCTCTCTTTTATTCCCCAGTTTCGTCAGAGTTAGAATTTTTGTACTCTTCCTGATGCCAACCCACAAAAAACAAAACATGGTATGGAGATTAGAAGTGTGAATGCAACAATCACCATTAAACTGTTTATTTATTTTTCTTTAATTACTACTTATTTTAAAACAATTAATTTTCAAAAACTGTATGAAAACAAATTTGTAATTCTAGGTGAAATGAACAATTAATCCTTAAAATTATTACAATTACAGTGTTTTGCATCATGTAAAGAACCATCAAAAGTTCACATTTTACAAGAAAATGATATATTACTTTAATAATATATACTTTCTACTTCATACTTCCCATTAATGTATATTATAGCATTTTTTATATGCTTCATACTTTGAACAACCATCAGACCCAACTCTGCTTAGAATTTATTGTGACTTTACAATAATAAAACATTTTTAATACCTTAATAGTATTTAACTATTTTCAATTTTACAAATTTTAAATTCTAATTTTCTTAAATAAATAAGAATAAATATGCTTCTACAATTGTTAAAATTGCTTTAAAAATAGGCACATAATTTAAACAGTTTTTAACTTATATCTAGGAGAAAAATCATCCTACACCAACATACCGGCAAAAGCAAAAAAATATAAAACAAGAAATGTATGCGGGCACGCGCATATGCGTGTATTTGTGTGTGTGTGTGTATGTTAAGATATACATATATGCACTTCTTGAACAAAAAATAATTTTGATTCACAGCCAAATACTTATAAAGGTGACAAACAAGATGATACATGACGTATGATTAATGTATCTGTTCTTTATGACATATTCCGTTAAGAAGTGAAACGATGTATGTTAGTGTCATCTTTACGCATTCATCCAACAGTCAATATTAATCATAATAAATATATTAAAGCCTCTAAATTTGGTTTATTTTCATGAAAACCAAATATTATTTGAACACCGATGTACCAAACTTTATAATTTCATAAGAAAAGATATAACATGACAAAAACAAAAAATTAGATAACTGAAAAAAAAATCCAAGTTGTAAAAGTAATATGGAGAGTAAAATAAACTGTATGCTGTCAGACAGATACCAAGAAGAATACAAATATGAGAGTTATGATGTATTGTGTCCCACTATACTGTACGACTAATTTACATTTCACAGTTATTCTTGTCCATTCTTAAATTAGTCTGATTTGTCTGGGAATAGTTTCTCGACCTCAAAGATCAAAATACACTGATAATATATAGACAATGAAGTCAAATTAAAAAACTTAAAACTTT
>JAAAKQ030265406.1:0-10696 GCA_010016005.3 Zanna intricata | reverse complement strand
ACAGACATTCGGTCTTATGCTCTAGGGCGACCGAATGGGGTGGTGGCGGGAGAAATGCCAGCAAACCAATCCCTATATACATCCATAAACACATCATATATACATGCATAAAAAAAAGTGAAAATTTTTCTAATTTTCAGTTAAAAAAATATCAGTAAAATTTTTTCATTAATTTACCTAAATAAGAAAATTAATCAGTCTATCAAAATGAAATCATGATCTAATGATTACGTAATTGGGACTATGTAACATAAAATATTGAAGTAAAAGAGGAAAGCGATCACAACCGTTCACTGATTTTGCGAGCGGTAATGAATTTATGCATGTAATAAATAATGAGCTATATTATTTCGTTAATATAGGCCTAAAAATCTAAAAAGAACCTGAAACTAACTGTTATTTTGAATAAATGAAGGTTCATTACGATAAATTTAATTTTTGCCAACAGACAATATTTTTGTATAAAAATTACTAACATTTTATTTTTAATTTTATATTATGAGAAATAAAACTATATTTTTAATTTTCAAAGCTACTTAAACTAAGAAGTTAATTGAAAGGCATTTGTGAGCGAGCGCGCGTATTTGTATGCGGATGTGTAGGTGTGTGTAAATGAATACCAGATAGTATATGAAGCCGGCCTCCGTGACCGAGGGGTAGCCTTTCATCCGGAGATCCCGGGTTCGAATCCCGGTCAGGCATGGCATTTTTCACACACGCTACAATTCATTCATTTCCTCCCTCTGAAGATATACTTAATTGTGTTTCCGGATAAAAAAAAAAAGAAAAAAAGAAAGATAGTATATGAAAGAATCGTGTTAACTATCTTTGCCTGCCTAATTAATAATTTTTGTATAGTGTATAAATTATAATTTTATTATATAAAAGAATGTAATCTTGCTTCTTAATTAGCTTTTAATTTGAATCTGTATCACATTATTATTATTATTATTATTATTATTTCTGTTATTAATCAACTTTATTACTATTATTTACATTTTTTATAAGTCGCAAAAGTATGAAACTTGGTCTACCAATCAGCTAAAACACCGTCAAAAAAAATTAGTGTAATATAAATATATATCATATTAGTACTGATAGGAACACTAACGCGAGTTATGTCTAATCAAGGAACAAACTCTAGTTAGGATGCAGATAAAGTCATTCACCAAAGTTAGGAGAGCTAGCTGGAGCAAAGCGCTTCAAATTTAATTAATTAAAGGATAATTAATATGGAATTTTAAGATAAAGATTTATTTAACAAAAGGGCACAAACAAAATTAAATACAATATGTAATTGTATTGTACACTTAACAGATGAAAAATTATAAATAATGAACTTAAATTTTACAGATTTGATTAAGCTGACGCTAGATTATATATCAAAGTTTGATGCGTTACGAAGGCCACAACACGGACTAATTAATTTGAGCAAGATTTAAGTAGATCAGATTAGGTTATCTCTAGAAACCGGCAAGTACTGAACACAGCACCAATAGAAATAGCTCTTCTTGTGATACGATCAACTTTATATTGTTACACAAAAGCCAGTGCTTTAACTAGGTAGTACTTTATAGTAATAATAATAATAACAGTAACAAAAACAGTAATAGAGCAAGTATCCCTGAAGGGATGCAGATTTTAATCAAATTACTCATTTCATTAAATTTATTATTTTCTTACATGAAAGCACGGTTCATTAAATACTATACTAAATTAATTTATACAATTATTTATCTATTTCTAAAATAGTGAATTATTTAATAATTAATTCATAATTGTTTATTGGAAAAATTTCTATAATATTGCAAACATTATTAAATTATTAGAATAACTAACTAAATTAAAAAACAACGAATAACAAGTCATAAATTCCTGATCTCTCCATGGCGGAGTGGTAGCGTTTAGGGATTCCATCGCTGGGGTCCCAGGTTCGAATCCCGATCAGCCATGAAATTTTTCATACTCAAATAATTAAATTTCCATATTTGTACATGCATATTGTACAAATTGTCATCTTAAATTCATTGAGCTATGGGGAGGTTGCTTATTATTGTGCACTAGTTAGTTAAACTGTTTGCAACGTGCACATTAGGAACAGTAATATTCGTAGAGATTTTCTGTAAGATTCTGTGGTAAATGAATTCATCATAAAAATAAAAAAATATAATAAATAAATAAAAAGAAACAAAGCTACTTGAAAATTTAAAAAAAAATTCCTACGTTAGTTTTTAAAATTAAAATCTGCTTGCAAAAATTGAAAAATAAATATTACTTATTTTAACACTTAAAAAAAAAAAATAAAAATAAAAAAAAAACTTGAAAAACATTTTAAAATTTAATAAAAAAAATGTTACCTTTCATTTAGTAACATTTCTATAATTATTTCTGATGCCATCGTTAAACTCATTAATGATAATTAAACTCATTGAGCTATGGGGAGGTTGCTTATTATTGTGCACTAGTTAAACTGTTTGCAACGTGCACATTAGGAACAGTAATATTCGTACGAGATTTTCTGTAAGCTTCTGTGGTAAATGAATTCATCATAAAAAAAAAAAAATAAAAAAATATAATAAATAAATAAAAAGAAACAAAGCTACTTGAAAATTAAAAAAAAAATTCCTACGTTAGTTTTTAAAATTAAAATCTTCTTGCAAAAATTGAAAAATAAATATTAAAAAAAAAATCTTGAAAAACATTTTAAAATTTAATAAAAAAATGTTACTTTTCATTTAGTAACATGATGCCATCGTAATTTATTTTTAATATACTAGATGAATGATTTTATTTTCATTAAACTCTATAATGTAGGGTTAATATAAATTAATTATTTAAAATTACCTTTTTAATTAGTTTTGTTTGATACCACATTCAAGGAATTTTAATTTGGGAATAAATTGCTACACAGAATATTTTTTTAACATGAAACTCTGGAAGACAAAGGTGTTTAGGTATTTGGATATGGTTTGTAATCTATAACTCCAGAAAAGCTAAATTAATTTTCATTAAAAAGTAAGCAAAGGAATCTTCCCAATTGTTTAAATAATACCGAGAAAAGTAATACTAATTTGGGTATCAAATTACTGAAGAGCGAATTACAAATACATGTTATGATGTTTCGAAACAATAAATGCATAAGAATAATTTTAAAACATAATAACCATATATTTGTTATAATTTATTAATAAATACATAACTTTATATTTTTTTAATAAATAAATATATTTCATATTTTCATTCATACAGAAAGAGATAAACTAATTTGTTGTTTACATCAACAGTAACATATACTTTCTCATAGCTGAGACATATGTAAAAGCGTCTTATGTAGAAGTGGTACTAGTCAAGGGTTTTCTTCTACAACTAGAGAAATTACATCCATATCCTTTGTTGTACACACTAAAGTTGTTGCTTTTAAAACTCTATATTATCTGAGTTATAAAATAGGTTAGGCACGTTGATAAGAAAAAGAATTTTTTTTCAGAGTATGTTTCTTTCATGAAATGTCAACGAATATTATTTAAATAAAACATTAATAAATGTGAAAATTTATAATACTAGGTTGTAATTCTTCATTTATGTCCTACAAATTTAACAGAGACAGAATATGTAGAAAAAGTTAACACTTTAACAATCAAAATTAAATTATTTGACTTCAAATATAATTTTTTTTTTTTGTAAAAGGTCATTCAAGGTTTTATCTTTTGTAACTTTATTTTCTGGATTAGCTTAATACTTACTAATAATGTAAAAAATGTAAACGTTTTTAAAGAGTATAATTTCATGTAAATTTTAATTTTTTTTTTCTCTCTGATAAAGAAAGCTATTTCATCTCTATTATAGATAAAACAGTTAATATATCGACAAAAATTCTTTTTAAATGCAAATTTTTTTTAAATTATAAAATAATAATAGTAATAATAACATTTTGAATAAATAAATACGAGAAAAACTAAGAGAGTATGAAATTAACAATTTAATTAAATAGGTTGCTTTACTCAGGTAAATATTATTATAATTATAAAGCAATTTTCTGCTCTATAACCTTTTAAATTATAAAAGCGGTTTGTCTTTTCCAGTTTCAATAAATTATATTTCCTTATCAGGGATTTAAAAAAAAATGAAAAGTTATAATTTTCAATTTACCTCTACAACACTTCTATCACAGATTTAATTAGAATAAAAGTATTAATTAATTTAGCAAAATTTCAATGAATGTAGTCATACATCAAATTTTAGTAGCGTAAATTTTTAATTGAGCGTTGAATAGTAGTAATTGTTAACTACAAAAAAAGTAAATATTCATATATATATATATATAATTTTTCTTTTTGAACAACAAAAAGAAAATATGACAAAATCTGATTAATAGTTTTAATTGCTTTTAATCTTAATTTATGTAGTAAGAGAAATGAAATTGTATATGAAATTCTAAAACTGCAATTGTTGAAGATGAACTAACATGAAATACAATACACTTCGAAAATAATATATTCTTGTTTCAATTACAATAAGCACAACAAACCAAACTTACTAGAAAAGTTAAAAGGGAAATTTTCCCGTTACCTTTCAGCAAGTCAAGCCTCTCTGAAATGCAGATGATATTCAATGCCCATAACACCATCACTTTTCATCACAGATACTAGTTATGTAATAAAATCACTACTTTTAGAGAAACCAATTATGATTGATAGTTTTTACTTTGTTTTACATCTTTCAGTTTTAAAAAAGAACAGGATGAATAATGTAGAGCGATAAATTAATTTCTGTACTTAACAACTGCTTAAACTGAGCAGAAAACATTAACGTAAAATTATTAAATAAATTTCTGAAGGATTTTATATAATATTATGTTTTATTTTCATATCACAAAGAAAAGATATATAACTTAGAAACAACATATTATTTTAAATTACATATAATATTTTCTTCTTTTAACAAGTAATAAAATTGAAAATTAAAAAAAAAACTCACAACAAAATTAAACTGGATAATTAAATATTAAAATAAAAATTAGAAAGGCTTAGACACATTCAGAAGCCGTTTTGAAGAGATACATTTACTGCAGTACCGCATGGTGGCCTATAACTGTAAAAATAATCTAAAAACCTGCTCTCAGGTGGTGATACTTATGTAATGCAAAACTTCATCCAAATCGGCCCAGCCGTTTTAGAGAAACACATCTACTTACTGCAGCGCCCCCTGGTGACCTATTATAACCGTAAAAAATGTATGAAAACCTGCTCTAAAATGATACTTATGCAATGTAAAAAACCGCATCGAAATCGGTATAATAGTTTTTGAGGAAAAAATATATATATATGTGTGTGTGTGTGTGCGCGCGCGCCCGCCCGCACTCACACACACACACACGCACACACACACACGCACACACACACACACGCACACACACACACGCACACACACACGCACACACGCACACACACACACACACACAACCTCTTACCCCAAACGGATATATTGTCTCAGTTCCGTCGTGGGTAAAAAATAGACATAAATAAGAAATAGAAGTACAGGGTGAATCTTGAAATGTATTTAAATATAATGTCAAAATTTTAGAAACAATTTAATTAAGAGTAAAATTCCTATAAGGGGATTTAAAATACAAGAAAAATCTTGGCTCATAAAACTACAAAACTAATGTATTTAAACCATAATGTTATTTATATGGCATTTGTAATTATTCTGTAACTATTTTGTAACTATTCTGTAATTTTCTGTAAACATGCATTTGAAATAAAATATATACAATAAAGAGAATAATGAAAATAATAATAAATAAATTAATAATAATAAAATTTATTACATTTCACATTGAATTACAAATATTAGTACAAAGAATGGTTATTCTAATGTAGTTATGTCACAAACAATTTTACAATAATTTCTCCATCCTCTTCATATTTCTGTAGTAAACATGAGTAAATAATGGAATCCGTAAAATGACAGCGTTGTGTAGTAATGTGATGTCGTTGATGTTAACATAAATTTAATTACTGGGAAAATCATTACCGTATTTCATTACAAATTTATAATAAATTATTTACGAGTAATACAAATGTCAAACGACAAACAAAATTAATTTAGAAACGAAATCTGACATATACTTATATATATATATATATAAAATGTAAAATATTTATGAAAAACTACTAATTAGTTTCTAAGATATAGATTTTATCGGTGGTCAAATAATATGTCAGTCAATATAAATACGCGCGTGCACAACTTTCTATATGTGGGTAAATTACACAATCAATTCTGAGCAAGAAAAAAGTCCAATTATAAAAATATCTGAAGAGACCTCAGCTATATTTTTACCTTGTGTTACTATGGCATAATTTACACCGTTTTTTTCTCGCAGTTTAGTTACGTACTCTTAATTTTGTTTGAATTCTCTTAAAAAAATATTTCTCTCTCTCTCTCTCTGTTTATATATGCAGTGTTTTCTTTGAAAACTTGTTAAATTATAATTATTTTTTTTAATTTATACTTTTGATACATATGAGAGATGGAAATAAAAGCCTGTTTTCACTAGGGAGACAGTCGTCGCTGTGCAGGACATTATATTACTCTTATAAGCATAATATTACTATTGTTAAGTGGCATGATTGTTTTACAAAATATTAATATTACTTTCAATGACTCTTTATTTGGTTTGCTACTCATAGTTCTAAGAAATAGTATGAACAATTTAATGTGTTCATAACGTATTATTTAAATGCGTTCATTTAATGCGTTTTTTTTTTTTAGACAAATAAATTAATTTTATTAATTCTATATTTTCAAAGAGTTATTCATTTGCAAAGACTTGATGGTAAATAATGTAAAAAAAATAATGAGCTAAAAGTAACAGCAGACTATCCAGTGATGGCGCCTGATTTCCCAATTATTATTATAACTATAGAAAATATTCCTAAATTACAGTAAATCTCTATTTCAAATTATTCTTAATCGTCTAGGAGCCTTCTCAAAAATAAAAATTTTGTGAAGATGGGGAAAATAGCTCCTTTTTCTGATTACTTAGATTCCTGTTGAATTGATAATAAACTCTATATAATTTTATTTCCTACGTAAGGCACCCTCCATGTTCAATTAGTTTCATTTCTATTAAACTTTACGACACAATTTATTCAACGGAAACTTTACAAAGAAGTTCGTAAGAAAGGGACATTAGTTTTTCTGGTAGAGTCAACAAAATTTCATGTTATGATGGAAGTGATTCTAGATATGTAATTACTACTGGACTGGCAATTTTTAAAATGCGGTAGAGATTATATCCTTCGGTAAGGGTAATGAATGATTTTTTTTTTTAAAAGTGTTAGAAAGTTTTACCTAATATGTAGTGTGCAAAGTAAGTAATTTTCTCAAATATCATACCTAAGTACTAATGTTCAATCTCCTTATATTTAAATAGAAGCCAGTGAAATAGGTTCACTGCTAATAGTCTATGGGTGGAAGTTATTTTATCAATCTTATCTATATTTAAGTAGAAGCCAATGAAAAAGATCCACTGCTAATAGTCTATGAATGGAAGTTATTTTATTTACGAAAAGTAAAATGTAGTGTATAGAGTTTTTGAAGTTAAGATCAATAAAGTAGAAAGGGAAGAATTTTTATTTTAATGCTACAAAAATAATGCCACTCAAAAATAATTCAACTCATTGAAGAGCTACCATTTATAATTTGTATATAAAAAAATTTATAATTTGTATATTCTTTAAAGTTAATTTAATTTTAAAAATAACAGTTATTTTTTAAAGTTTTAGCTGATGTCCCTGGCGGAGTATAGTATCTCTGTATTTCATACGAAGTTTCCGGTCGGCATGGCATTTTTCATACGCTACGAATTTCCTTTTTCATATCCCCACCATTACAAGCTTGTTTATGTGATTCTAAGGTGGATTCAACCAGTCAATGGTGAATTCATCGTAAAAAAAAAAAAAATTTAACTTAATTTAATTTTTTGTAAAACTTTCAATTAGCAAAAAAAAGTTAAGCCCACCGGGCTGGTTAACTCCATTGGTTAACTCGTTCTTGAAAATCAGCTGATTTCGAAGTCGAGAATTCTAAAAGTTCAAATCTTAGAAAAGACAGTAATTTTTATACGGATTTTAATATTAGACCGCGAATACGTTCTTTGTAAAAAAAATCAAATCTTCTTAGTTTTTTTTAGTGGTTGGGATTCAATTAACCATACATTTCAGAAATGGTCAACCTGAGACTACAAGACTACACTTCATTTACATTCATACATATCATCCTCTGAAGAAATATCTTACGTGGTTCCAGAGGCTAAACAGGAAAAAGGATGAGAGCAAAACATATTACCAATTTAGCTCAGTTATAATTATTCATTACTACGGAAAATATTATTCTGTTATCAAAAAACCAATATGTGGTGTTTACATATTTCAAAAATGTTGAAATTATAAGTTATTTACTTTTTTCCTAGTTTTTATTAACAAGGAATGACGTCCGGAAAATAATTTGGTAATCTAAAAATCATGTTAGAACTTGAAAGCTAATTTATACATTTTAATTAAGTTTTGTTTAATGAATATTGGTGTTAAATTTATCAAATTTCAAAGATTATATAATATTTATTGTGTATAATTATATAAGAATTTTTATATAAGATAGTAGTATTTAATAAAGATTAGAGGCTAGAGAGCCTAGAGAGGTAGAGAGGTAGAGAGGTAGAGTTAATAGTATTTAATATTTATTGTAATTTTTTTTTTTACAATTAGAGGATAATAATTATTGCTACATCAAAATATTACAAATTAAAAAAAAATTTAAAAAAAAAATCTGATATGAAGTCTGATTTGACCCGATATATCTTCCCCTCATAAGATCCAAATACTTCACTAATTAAAATTTTATTTGGCTATTACTTTGGGAAATGAAAATAAGTACCAATTATTATATATCGTTGAAAAGCTTTCAATGAGGACTTATTACTGCAGTTAAGTAAACTCAAAAACCTCAGTATTTGAACTTTTTTTTGGACACTTTTGGTTCAGTCAATCACAATCAAAAGAAGAGGTGCACAACTAGATGTTACAACAGTCCTAAATCCAAAACGTCAATGATCATGTTTGAGTTATGTGATACATAAAACAACACAGACACAGATACGTGTTTGAGTTATGTGATACATAACGCAGTGTACATGCGTCACGCTGAAACCAGTTAAAATGGAGTCAGCGATGGTGAAAATGGATATTTCCGTTAAAATCTGAAAATCGAAATTTTTCGCGACTACAGTACTTCCTTGCACTTAAAAAAACATAGGAAATTAATTGTCTTATAAAAAAAAAAATTCGTTTTACATTTATCAATATTAGCATAAAAATCTAAATTTATCGTAAATCTACGATTAATTTTTTTACCAGAAATTTTATTTTACAATTTATTTTAGAGTAAATAGAAGTGTACATGTATGTACAAGCGCATACATTTGTACATGTTGATATTAAGTTTTTTGGAATTTTACATTATTTATATATTCAAATCATTTAATAAAAGCCACTACAAAGCCATCGATGCGGTTTACGATTTAATTTAAATAAACAGGGAATGAAGTGTAAGGTTCTATTGTTATTGACCGAACGCTTTACTGAAAAAAAGTAGGATGAGGGACCCTACGAAACCGATAAAAAGAAGAGTGGTACAAGTGAAATCGTTTGAAATGAAATAGCGCTATTCCATTTGATTTTTTTCTTCTTCACATATTATACCATTTTAGGATGAAAATAAGTATTATTCTTACGTACTTATGTTTTTTTTTTTTTTTTTTTTTTTTTTTATACATGTGAAACAATAGTTTTTTATGACATAAAAGTTAGTAACAATATATTATCAAAGTTATTAAAAAAAATGAGTAAAAAAAACAAATGTAATAACAAAATTTTCTGAATATTCCACATTTGTATAAAATGAAACTTTTAGATTTTATATACAGAAAGTTATTTTAAAATGAATATGTATTATACGATAGAAAAAAACCACGTTACGTGCTTGAAAAAGTTTCAGGATAGATAAATCGTTAAAGTGTAGTTTCTATGCGAGTGCAAATTAAACAAAAAAAAAAAAAAATAAAGAAAGTTTTTTCTCGTTAATTTTTCGTTAATCCATATTTTTATTATCCACAACGAAATTTTATTATATTGAATTAATAAGTTCAACGTGATTCGGACCGCAGGTATTATAAACCGATTTGATTACATGAACTCTTGTGCACATGACCATTATTTTCACTGTATTATTGACAACACTGAAAGAGACATTCTGAAACACAGAAAGAGATATTCTGAAACAGTCTTTTCCCACTGTTCATTAAAATACACTAATGCGTTTAAAAACACTACTTTGTTTTATTCTGTTACATCGATACAAAATTACAGGTAAAAAAATATACAGGATGTATCAAAGCTGCACGGCAATCTCTCGGAAACGGATTCTATATCTAAAAATAAGAAAAAAGTTTCCAATAAACATATGGCTGAAAATGTTTAGAAAATTGCCTAGAAAAAAGTGCAATTTTCGTCTTCGATTTTTTGCGGTTTTTACCAATTTTCTCAAAAGCCAGAAAAGAATACAGTGTTGGGACTAATTTTATTGATTTTTTCAGGCTAAAAAACATAAGAAACCATAACATTTACCGCTA
>JAAAKQ030265395.1:0-10697 GCA_010016005.3 Zanna intricata | reverse complement strand
TCCCTTAGGCGTGGTGTCCCATTCACGCTGCCATGCTTCCATCGCGAGGCCGTTAAGCCTCCTCCGCAGGCCGGGAGGTAGATGGAACAATATATCTATAATTATACAACAGAGAAGTAATAAGATCGCAGAAGAGACGATGAGAAAACACATTAGCCTGCAGATTTTGCAACGCCTCATCCATTATTTCATGTAAGATCATCTAAAAGTAATGGCCAAGTCATCATTCAATGACACATATTTTCACAAGTCGAACTTAAATCATCGGTTAAAGGAGAAGGGAGAACTGCTGATAATTTCGACGGGGACGATGAGAATGATACTTGCTATGTTATTTTGGCTTACACATAGAGGATCTTCGAAGTAGTCGGTTTTGAGTTTTCCGCGGGAAAACAAATGAGATCAAAGGCAATTCTCAATAGGAAAATTCCAAATAGTATGGTTTCATAAAATAAGTTTTGAAGCAACGAGTATAGAGCTCATTTGATTGCTTTTTGTAGTTTCCTTAAGCGTCTACAAAGAGAATAGGTATTTAAATAGAAGCTCAGGATATAATTAAAGTTTTCAACCGAATTGCGATGGTGATCATTATTTTAAGAGGCTTTGAAACGTCGGATAATCGCGATAATAGGGTTAAGCCATTAAATTTCATAAAATAATAAATCTTACATTATTAGTCTTACATTATCAACAGCAGAAACTGATATCGGAGAAAGTTTAAAAGTTTCGCTCGATTAAGTATTAAGGCTGCCATATTTGATGTCAATAAGATGTTCAAGCAAGCACAGATTAAACAACATCAAAAACTCTACTGCACACAGCTGAAGTCACTAAAATTTAGAAAAATTACATATTTAACTCTCAAGTTTTCCTGAATCCTGAAGACAAAGATCATAAAAATAAAAAATATAACAAGCCTCTAAAAATAAAAAAAACAAAAATTGATCGAGAAAGTAAGGTAAAGTTTAGTTAGATCAATCAGGCTGTGGCAAAAACATATTCGAATCCTTCACGTGGAACGACCGTTTAAATTCATTATAATTTAAATTAAGTTTTTTTAACATGACACCGTTGGTAATATACAAAACATAGACAACGTTGATCAAATTTCCCTAAACATGTATTGAAACTAAACATAATTATGATCCAAGAAAATAGTTGGATTACTCTAATAATTATTATAATACTTTAATCTCGAAAAATTCCATATATAGTACAATTATAAATTAATAAATGAACAAACTAAATTCTATGATGATATTTTATATAAAAAAAAATAACAAACAATAAAAAATAATAATTAAGTTGGCTAAACTGATTCCAAAATCTACATATTTCATAACGATTGTGATACTATTACGATACGGACACAGTCACTTAAGACTTATGAGATTACGTAGACTTAAGGCTTCAACTTCTACAAGATGACGATAAACTGCTATATATAAATTTAAATATACGAGTTTTATACTTTTATATAATTCAATCATAAATTAAAATCTCTTCTGAAGATGGCAGAGCAACCGAAAGCGCTATACTGGTAAACAGTTTATATTATATACAATCACTTCAGGACTGAAGCTAAGAATGACAGATTCAGATCACATTATTCGCCATCAACCTAACGGGTAAACTCGATTCTTTTAACACGACGCACAAAAAGTATATTCCCCCCCAAGTTTCTTAAAAGAAGAAATTGTTACACTGTTTTAAAATAAAACCGCGTTAAGAAAGTGATATGCATCAATAAAGCCTCACAAATAATTACAGTATCAATGTTTCAACAACGTTAAGGTTTTACATTACTTGAACTTATAAAGTGTTGTAATGGTTAGCAAGTCTACGTGCAGTCAACAGCGTCGTTTGAAGCAGTACTTCCTAATTAATTAAATTCATTTCATAATAAATTTCTTACTAGTAGTCACGTATCTGAATAAATTTCTTGGAATGTTATTTACAATCACTCCTCATAGTAATCTTAAAGATTTCAAGGTCAACTACGTCAAAAGGTGCGCCTCACAAATCCATACATAAGACGTTAATACAAATCTAAGAAAACACCAACTATTTGTTAAATGCTCAAGATCGATATGGAAAATAGTAGTCCTTAGCCTACACGTTTTGTTTAGCATTCCAGTAATCGAAACCGAACTAAACTATAAATATTAAAGTCTAATTAATTCAGCCACATTTTCATTCAATTGTTTTAATATTTTTGTTATTTTTTTTTAAATTACAGATATACATAGCAAACAAAAAATCAGTCGTGCGTTCAAATATTTCTTTTTTCGAAGCCGATTTCTTCATAGTCTACGCACGACTGCCGCACATTTTCAACTATAATCAAACCGCGTTTCCTATATTGAAACATTCAAGATGTGAATATTATATTTTTTAGATCAATAATCTTTTCATAGAATAATTAAAAAATAAATTATAATCTAAATAAATCTACAGGATCGAAGCGGTCTAATTTTAACGCAATTTAAATTTGTTCAATGTCAAAAGAACGAACAAATCCGATTCAAACAGTTTATTATTCGATAAACGCCAAATGTGAGGGATTTATATATGATCTAAAACCAAAATTATTTTTCATTACATTTGCCGTTCACATTTGGGCAAATGAACTAAACCAAACAAAAAAGCTAACTACTATATATATATATATTTGGTTCGAAATGAAATTCTAAAAAAAATAGTTCATCACTTTGTTTCATTGTGCACAAATAACCGATAACTAATCGGAATACATAAAATTATTTGGGTGATAACCAAACGATGACGAATTTAATCCGAACTAAAAATCAGAGTAAGATGAGTTTTAATTTAAACGATGAGTTTCTTTTTTAAGAAAAGTTAAACTAAATTTAATCGGGTATCTACAAACAATTTATTTTTAATTCACTACCATTGTAGTTGCTACCTCCAAAACTCTTAGAAAAAAGAAATTTTACAAACAATCTATTGACTGCATTTAGATATGGACAGTAAATAAGCTCGGCCTCTTTGGAGAGCATGTAATACTGTTTCTTCGAACGGCGATGGTGTAAAGGTTTCTCCGACTGTACTCGAAGGTGCCAAAAAGTGATAATCAAACTTTTGATCCTTTGGTTTTCCTACTCACGGATTTCTAAGACTAAAAGGAAGAAATCTTTTATTTCCCGGTCTCTGGAGATACCTCTTACTACGGGTTCAAATAATCTATTCATCGTTTGTTTAAAGAAACATTACACGGTTACAAAGTGTAGAAAAATATTTAACGATATCTGCTTAACTTAATTTATGTATTTTGGTGCTCCTTATCTTTCAGCTTCGCGTTACAAATTCTTTAATATTTTGCAAGGGTACACGTTATTATCAGAAACAATAAAAAAATTAAAACTAACAAAAGAGATTAAATCGTTACCACCGAATATAAATTGATTATATTCTATGAATCGAAAAACTATAGGTACTAAGAATTTAATTTTTTTTTACAGTTGACGATAATCCAAACACAAAGCTAAACATTAAACGGCATCAAAGTATGTAACATATGTCGAGCAAATATAAATAAATATTATAATGTATATTTTTTTTAAATAGAGCTATACAGATGTGGTACGCGATCGAAAAACTGAACTCGCCACACTCCAAACGTAAAATCACCGGAAGGGAGTAATAAGTAAGATAAATAACTGAAAAGATAAAGTAAAAATTATTATTTCTAATACAGAGTCCAAAAAGAGTAAACTGTAACAATGGCATGATGAAAACAAAGAAGCAATAAAAGTAACTAAAATCGAAATATTTTCTACTTGCAGAAGATTGCAAAATACCTTCCTGCGTCCATATGTATGTATATTAAATATATGTATATAAATTTATGTATGTGTAACCAGGACCTGGTTGTCATGTTAAAAATGGTATATCAAAAAAGGTAAATATTAAGGGAAGTAGTACTTTTGATTGCTAGAAATTAATTTGGATACTCTATCAACATTTTGAACAGAAGTGTGTGTGTGTACGCGCGCGCGCGTGTGTGTGTGTGTGTGTGTTAGTGTAGTTAGCTGATAAAGGAATACTTTTTGACAGATTTCGAACATTTTTTATGTTATTTTTAAGTGGGTTATTATATGTAACAGCCCAACATTGAATAAACATAAAGTCTCTCACACGTTATTTATTTTTTAAAATGATAACCACTAATGTTATAGCCAACACAATGAAACGTATTGTTAAAATTGCTAGCTACGAGGTTAAAAAATAGTTATTTCGGAAAGCACTGGTCGAAAAAACAGTCCTTTTTCACTTGGCTTAGGTGGAAAATACATTTTAACATTTACCGGATTAGAATAACATTATAAGTATAAATTTTAATGCCCGCGGCTTCAAATGTGTAAAAGATATAATTAGTTTAATCAAAATTTGAACGTTCAATGGTAATGATTCAGATAATAAACACAAAGAAAAATGGTTCAAAAATAATTATTACTAGCAAGGCATTAATTCAAGAAAAAATTTAGCTGAGAACAAAGAATTATTAACGCGAACGGATGTGCCAGTGGGCTTGGGGAACCTCCTTGAAGAGAAGGGTGAAGAGAAGAGTGAAGGAACCTCCTTCCAGGGCTTCTGTTGATCCCGAAACCAGGATCAGTGGATCAGGCGGCGACGTATAGGGGAATCCTGCTGAATGTCATGGGGAAGCTGTATGAGAGGCTGCTGGCGGTGCGGGCCAGGGATGAGCTGGAAGGCACCGGGGACTTCTCGCCGAACCAGTATGGGTTTGTAAGGGGGAGATCTACTATTAATGCCCTCAGGAAGGTGGTTGGCTGGGCTGCGGATCAAGCAGCTGGTACTAGGAGGACCCGGCAGATTCCCTTGGTAACTTTTTTAGACGTGAAAAATGCTTGCTTTCAATAGTGTCCCTTGGTCAGCTGTACTGGAGTGATGCACAACGGAATGTCAGCCAATATTTGGTGGCGGTACTTAATGACTACTTTTTTCTCTGCCCAATGAGTCGGACCTACATTCAAGTATTGCGCAATCAAGGGGGTGTTCTTTGCCTCTAACGGGCCTTCCCGCCTGTCGGCTGTAAATCCAATATGGTAGGTCAGCCCGCCAGGTCTGGATCTTAACATACCAACCTTTAACATCCGGGGTGAGGTGAACCGGATCCGGCTATACCGTTCCCGGGCCCCACCCCTTCCGTCAAGTCTCGGTCTTGATAACCTTGTTGCCCACTCAAAGGGGGAGTACCCATACAATTACAGGTACCGCCCACCAGTTCGGGTCTTTTCCCCCATTTTTTTTCCTAATCCGTGTGTGTAGGACGATATTACTCCTTTTTTAGAATATTCGTCACCAGGGCATCAATGTTGTTCCACTCCTGGGTACCACTCAACATGTTCGATGTAATATTTTCTGGAGAAAGTCATCAGCATAAGCGATTAATGGAACTTCTTCTAGGAGCCTTATTCTTAAATCGAACGCAAGGCTCCAGAGAAGCGGGCTTAAAACAGAATCCTGTAGCAAGCCCCCCGCAACCGGAACCTAACCTCGCCCTGTTCTATCCTACCTGCATAGACTGTGAAGAGATCGATGATCTTCTTTGCACAGGTAGATCTGTGCATAGATCTACCTACATAGATTCAGGAGACGGGAATTTTCGGTGTATTTATTGCGGACAAGTAGATCCCCCAAACATACCTTCTATGTATGCCCAAGATGGGTGGATACGAAGGAGACCCAGCGATTGGGGTGGTTCGCACTGGAAATAGCGGTGCGCTTCATGTTGCGTGCCGCTAAACGTGGCATCTAACATGCGTGCTAGCCGTAGCGGTAGGCAGCGCCTTGAGCGCTGCCTACCGCTACCCACCGTGGCTGCAGGGTGGGTTCCTGGCTGCAGGGTCAGTTCCTCTATTGCTGCTCACTCGGACAACGGTAGAAGAACTTGCGCCAAGGAATATCAAGAAGAAACAAGGGGCGTATAGAGGGTGGGGAGCGGACTGATCGTCGGTTACTAGGGGAAGGGCGGGCAGCCCTAATCTGGAGAGGGCAACTCGCTGAGGTGGACAATCTTTGATGAGGGATTGAAGATTCCGGGTTGCTTGAGGAAAACAAGACCGTAGTTCCGGCAGGGGGCCCCTTTGGGAGACTTTCCCTAGAGGCAGGGCGATTTAGGACCGAATCCCTTCTGCTTGGGTTCCTCTGACGGGAACAGCGTAGTCGGACTCAAAGGAGGACCTGGGTGGTTAGAATCAAGCATGCCCAGGACCAAGTTCTCGATTGCAAATCCAGTCCTTGGAGGCTGGGTTAGTGAGGTTGGTAAGGTAGAGGCTAATTTGTTATGGCGCAGATACACATACGCACATTGACAAGATATTACGGAACCTTTTAGCAAGTTCAATATGCTGTCCGAATATGGGATTATTCCACTTCACCTTATAACCCCGAGTAGGAATCCTTACGTTACAAGGAATGTCATAGATTGCATGTGTGTGTACACACACACACATACACACACACACACACACACACAGACACATTTATATATATATATATATATATACATATATTGTACCAAGAATTGTATAGCGGGCCTCAGTAACGGATTCCTACTAATTATTATGAAAATAGTAGAAAGTATAATAATTGGAGGAATCAAAAAAAAAGATAAAAAGAAACCCTTTTAGAAAAGGTAACAGGTCCGTCTAACAATCTTCTTTTGTAATATTGCCCGCCGATACACCTAAACAGATGTTTCTACCACGAGAAAAGTTACCGGACCAGCCTTTGGGAAGCATGGGAACGAGGCCTCGATCGATCGTTCTCACGCTTCGATTTAGATCCGGTAAAGGGGATAGAAGTATAAGTAACCTTGGGAAGACCAGCTAAAGATCAGCTCTGCGAGATGTTACTACGTCAGTCCAGCGAAGGTAGTTGTGCGAATTCGGCGGAGTTCTATGAACCAGTCCAGTGAGACGTTACGTCACTCGAGCCAGGAGAGTCTGCGGTGTGAGTGTGCGAGACGAGATTGAGAGACATCAATCAGCGAGAGCATTCTGCAGGGAGGATATGGAAGGAGCGAATTTCCAGTGTGAAATAAGTTCGATACGATTAAGGTAACGACACGAGTAATTCCAGTAAACCAGAAATAATGTCGGTGAATTACTGTAAAACTATACGTGAAATGTATAACGTACTAAAGTTCATTCATAAGCTGTTAGGGTAGTTTTATTTGTGAATAGCAAAGGTATTTGCCATTGAAAGAAATTTATGTGGGAGAGGGGCATTCGCACATTTTTCAATGCGCATGCCACCCCTTTAGTTCAGGCTAGTAGGGCAGGACGGGCAGTCTCTTAGAGGAGTATCGGCTCTCCACAAGCGGGGAGTTGTCATGCTCTAACGATCCCAAGAGGACCCGAAGGGGGCTCCACTGCAGGAGCCCAAGCCTGAAGGCCAAAGGTTAGGTTTAATCTGCTGCCACGACTTCCAGGGCTGGCCGATGATATGTCCACTTTGCTTTATGCTAGGCCAGGGCGGCTAGCGTCCTGGTTATTACGAGCCCTACACCCCCTGAAAAACCCTGCAGGGCTTGCGTAAGCGCATTTCTTCATCATCGTATTAAAAAAAAAAAAGAAAAAAAAGACTAGTAGTTAAAAGCGTTAAGAGTAGCGTGATCTCTTGTTAATGGGTCTGAATTCTGGTTTTCTATTTATCTACCAGGAATAAATCCTGTCGATTATAAATCAGTAATATTGATTTGACTTGTTTTAATTATGTTTGTAAACTAATAAATTGTAATTTTATAAACATTCTCTCAATTGTCAATCTCTCAATATCCTGATGCAGCCGCGAACACGCGACAAAATATATATATATATATATATATTTTTTTTTTTTTTTTTTTTTTTTTTTTAATAAATAAATGTAAAAAAATTGAAAAAAAAAATTATACTATATACAAAATTGTCAACCATAAGCTTTTTAATTATCATGTAATTAAATATATTATCATCTTTAATTATACTATATTACAAGAACAATGGTTATTTTTTGCCGGTCATGTTTTTTTTTTTATTTTTATTATTTATCTCTCTCTCTTGTTTACTACTTAAAAGTAAATTTTAAGTGCACGAATCTCAATATTTCCGTTTGAAAATGGAAACAATGGGATCCTAATATTTTAAAAATTATTATCTGTAACTTATAATCTCTAATACCATAATTTTTCAGCACACAGCCGTCATTTGGTGTATGCTTTGTCAATCTCCATGTCAATCCCATTCTCTAATTTTATTAATATTATAAACAATTAATAATATAGAAATTTTACCACAAACAGATTTAAAATGTTAATTTATTATTAAGAAAGCTTGATGCTTGCACTGCAGTTAACATATAATGAAACCGGATAACACTCGTTAAATAAGAAAATGCACAAAAATATTTTTAAATAAATAGAATGAAAAGAGGAATACGGTAGATTAGATATATGCTGTTTGACTACAGCAAGGGTTGCACACGTGTCTCATAATCCACGTGGATAGTTTCAGTAAGTGCATCGGAGCAGTAGGTCAATGAACCAGAGAAACGAGCCAATCATAATTTCAGAAAGAGGCTTCAATGACCTTGATTATTAATTGAACGTCTTTATGTAGATACATCTATTTATAGACCCCCACGTGGAGTCTTCTTCTTCGTTAAGTCTTCTTAATCCGAAACCTTGTCTTCTGAATAAGAATAAACATGATTCAGATATTACTGATGCTTGTTCTCTTTTTCGAATAACGCACACATACTTTATTCTTATTTAACCTACTTTTATTTTATTCAATAACTAAATCACCTTACATCTTTAAAAGATTAAAAAATTATGCGTTTTACTATCAGAAAATACATATATTAAATAATCCAGTACAAAACCAAATATTCATTTTGGTTATAGGGACGATTCTTCCTATGCATCAAGACCAAAAATGTAAAAAACATAGAATTCGTTCAAATTGATGTCACCAGATAAAACTTACACCAACAGATCCGAAAATAGTATTTTATTCCGACTAGCTAAACTATGATTTTACAAGCATCTGACAACCCAGATTAAAAAAGACACAACACAAAAAAGAGGCGGCCAAACGTCCTTAAAAAAAAAAAAAAGAAAAAAGTTTTCTGAAAACAATCGTAAAGAGAACTCTATAATCAAAACGTGACAGAAGGTGGTAATGGATTGAGGATTAATATCATCAAAAAATACATATCAATAATTTAGAGATCAAAAGTTCAGAGTGAAACTTTTTCTCTTGAAGTCTCTTGAAGTGTTTTCCCAAATTTTCTATACTGTTTAACCACGTAGTAGTAACTACGGCTGAAGTTATGAATGCTGCAATACGAATAACTTAACTCCCTACGATCATTTTCTGTTCTGAATAAAAGAAAATCAACATGTTTATGAAATTCTTTTCTTCACAACTTCTCAGTTGCATTAATAAGTTTAAGTAAAATCAGGTTTTGTATGTCGTAAAGAACAATGAAACCACTTTGTATTTTATTTCGGACAAGTAATTGCAACGAGTAGTTTTGTGACAATATCGAACCTCCCACTAAAGTGGTACATAATGAACTTTATTAAAACTTGTTTGTCTGAACAGAATGCTGTAAGCAATTATCAGTTCACGACTTCAATCCACGCTTTGTAAGGTCGACACATTTCTAAGCTAATAGTGTATAGCTTGGTCGCTCTGTCGCTTTCACGATTTAAAAATCATTATGTTATCTCCTTAACTGAACTACAGTAAAAAAAAAATTACTTCACTAATTATTCTTTCACGTTATACGAAGTTACTGGTTAGTAAATTTAGAATTCATTAAAATTAGTATACGGTTTTAATTACGTACGAAGTGTAATTAAAATACTTAGTTATTATGAATAAGTTTATTTTGCGATATCTTGTAATAATTATAGTCAACAGAATCTCTGCGCATATAATAGTAATGCGATATAGATATAAGATTTGTTCATCGTATGAACAAAATGTTGCTTTGATTTTTTTTCTATTGTATTTATTCTTATATTTAATGAGATAATGAATTTAAAGAACTTTGATAGTATAAGTATAATGTAAACATAATGTGTATGAAAGGTCGACACGGGAGACGGATTTTGCCCATACCTAAGCGAGATTTACAGAAAGGTTAATGGAAACTTATATTTTTACTTTAGTATTTATAACGTAATAGTCTATTATCTATCTATTCGCTTAAGAAACAGATTAGCCGGCCTCCGTGGCCAAGTGGTAGCGTCTCGGTCTTTCATCCGGAGGTCCCGGGTTCGAATCACGGTCAGGCATGGCATTTTTCACACACGCTACAATTAATTAATCTCATCCTCTGAAGATATACCTTAACGGTGGTTCCGGAGGTAAAAAAACAGATTATTAGATTATTTAGACGCAAAAATATATTTATCACCTGATAATAAAAAGCTCTCCCTCTACGAATCATGAGAACTTGCCGATGGTGGGGAGGCTAGCGTACTCAGTGATACAGAGTAGCTGGACCGAAGTAGGTGCAACCATGTCGGACAGGTACCTGTTGAGAGTCAGACTAAGGAATGATTCCTGAAAGAGGGCAGACTCTCTTTCAGTAGTTGTTGAGGGCGTAGGTCAGAAGGACCTAAACGGCCACAGCAACATCACTCAATCTTTTGAGTA
>JAAAKQ030265384.1:0-10697 GCA_010016005.3 Zanna intricata | reverse complement strand
ACAACATTGCACTTATAATTACAATATATTAACTACCTTAAACACATGCAGTAACAAAAAAACTGAGTATATCATTGGAAGAAATCGAAGAAGGAAACTTTAAAGATTTTAGTAGTACTTTATGTATCGGCAAAATTTATAAACAACGTTTATTCATATGTTACGTTTCTCAATATATATTATATCAAAATAGGTTAATCTATGCGATGAATTTTAATCTTTGAATATATATTACATTTGTATTTGTGAAATGTATCGCACGATATGATTTTTCCTTTCGTTTCAAAAACATTTACAGCTATTAATCTAAATAAAATCCAAATACGATGACTGCAATTATGGATTTAAACAAAGTAAAATAATACAAAAGATATAATTTCGTTCGTATTTGACGATTCTAAATTTTTGCATTATTATTTACACGTTTGCGTAATAGAAAAATATTTGTGGTAAACTTAGGAATTTAATTTATAGAATGTTCACGTATAATTTGCAAAAGATTTATAGCCAGTTATTTTGTTTCATAAGAACTTTTTGACTGTTCAAACTGCTTGAAATTATAGTAAACAACGTTAGAAATGGATCGTTTAAAGTTCCTTCTATATATTACTTCCTTACAAACGAGTTCCTTACTTATATTTTAGAGAACTGTGGGATGTTTGACATTTAATTTATTTAGCGTTTGTAAGGTGAAAATATAAAAACACATTGTTTGCTCCTTTTATAGCCTTAGCTTAATTTTTGGCGCCGTTCTCCATTCCAAATAAAAATAAACTAATAATAATTATGAAATAATTCTTGTTTACCAGATGAATCTATTATTCATCGGTTCTACTTTGGAAAACTTTGTTTAAACTTCAAAAGTTACTATTCTAAATCACTAATTTTCTAAACTAAATTTTATCCATCGTAGTTTCATGTGATAATCTGTGTTTATAAAAGATGTTTTAAGGTCGTCACCTTAAAACATCTTTTATAAACACCGATTATATTAAAATCTATCGATTATGTTCCTGCCAAATCTGACCGTCAATTTAAGCTGTAATTAATTACAAATCCGTAATTATGGAGACTTATGAATAAATTATAATAATAATAGACTTGTGCTATAAATTACTTGAATAGAGTAATTCTTACAAATAAAATCGGGATCGGTTTCATAAATAAACTTCATTCAATCTGGAAAAAGTTATAAGTCGAAAAATAGGGTTTGCAGCAAAATCCTTCAATCGAGTATTTGTAATAGATACGTATGGACCCCGTATTCCCTGATTTTTTTTTTAGACTACCGCTGATCTTCGAAAGATTTAATGTTCCAGCGTTGTCAAAATTTGTTAATGACTAATTTTTTTTCTTTTTTTGAGCGAAAAAGGTAGGAAACGCTGATGAATCTTTAACAAAATTATAGAGATTTTTGATATTAATATTTGAAATAATAGTGAGAAACAAAAAAAAAACAAGTATTGGCATTATTATAAAGAAAATATTGATTAAAATAATAAATTGACATTTTAAAACGTATCTATTTTGTTGTTTTGAGAGGTAATGGCCATAAAACCATATGCTTCAAACGATTTTAACCGGTTGAAAAAATTACCCGAAAAGAAACCGAAAATATTTTTGATATTTATTTTGAACCATCTTACCTGTTTGTTTGAACATTGTTTCCTCTTTTACTATGAACAGTCAAAAGAGGAAGGATAAAAAGACCCCGAAGGGTTATAAAATTTTCTAGACTTTTATTCTTGATCGATTTTTATTTTAAATAAGGTTTTAAATATTAATCACTTAATTATGCAATATTTACTAAAAGTAAGAAAAAGATCTAAACTGTTTAGTGAGATGATAACTTTGATCAAATTATGTTTTTTCAGTTATAAGTATAATTTAAACAAAATCAAATAGTTTATTAAAAAACATTTTTTACCGGTTGATTTTTTTGAGTGAATGACGTTTTTATCATCAGAATTTTATTGAATTTAGAGTGTAACTGAAAAAAAAAAATTAAAGAAAATAGTGTTTTATTTGCCCTCCTTGATCGAAATTTTTTTCATGTATAATTTTTAATAACAGTCACAACTTGTGACTGTTATCTAATCTAATCTTATCTAATCTTTTAGACTACCCTTTTTAAAAAAGTTCCTGTATCGTCCACATTAATATTAGGATTTTAAATATTGAAAATTAAAGTTTAAAAAAATTAATAATTTAAGTACGGGTCCCATTAATTATACCCCTTGTTTTATAGGGCCTAAATGTTTATTTATCTTAATAAATATTTATTTGAACAAATCGGTCCGATGTAGTGTAATGTTATTAAAAAAAAATATATAGTTTACTAAAACAAGAAAAAATGAATAACGTGATGCTCCCTTGTCCGACGGTTGAAAATGAAGCTAAAGCTGGTATGTAAATAATAGCAAAATATCTGTGTCAAATTCCAGTTTTTTTTTGTTTTTTTTTGTCGGCGATCAGTTTTCGAATTATTAGAAAAAAACTGTTTAGTAATAATTAAAAATATTCCCCAGCTCTATGAATCGATCTACTTAAAATATTAGAATTTTAAATAACTTATTACGTATTTTCATCTGCTAAGCTCAATTTTCTACGACCATTATAAAAAAAGAAAATGAAAAATGAAAATGGCGAAAATGCCTCCTCGTTTTTGATTTTGTTCAAAATGTAATAACATGAATAATCCGTACCCAGACAGTTTTTAAGCTATCTTCAAATTTACGTCTAGTCAGTCTGGAGATATTAATCAAAATTTAAGCCAACACTGGTACGTATTACACTTGCATCTTCAGTACATTGCTGTGTTTTCCTAATTTGGTCTCTAAAATTATGCATCTACAATAAAAGCCAATTGTTATGAATGTATTAAAAATTTCGTCCTGATTATTTAATTAACGCTGTGTAAAATGTAAATAAATATATTATAAAATGTTAGAACGAAATAATCGTATTTAATAGTTTTACTTGGATTGTAATAGAATAGTCTATTCATTCTTCGATAAATATAAATAAGTCTAAATAACGTAAATTTTTTGTAATTTTTAATTATAATTTTCGTAGAAACAGCCTTTTAATAGAATTCGAAACAAATAATCTAAAACTATAATCTAATTAAGGTTAATCCACAAATTTTTTTTTTTATACAATGCATACTTCTCGTGAAATTGATTTTAGCTTGTAAAACATACACGTACTGCATTACAGTACTGGTACTTCCTGCATACTAATAGTTTTAAAATAACTTACCGAATTCACTTAATACTTAAAATTTACGACGGTATCATAGCATTCGGTGGTGAAGGTTTTACATAGCGATTAAAATTTCAATGTATTAAAGTAATTATAAAAAAAAAAAATAAAACTGCTCTACGTTCATAAACTAATGATGCATGTTACCTGATATCTATTCCGATTGCAGAAAGTCATTCTACAGTACATGTAATCCGACAAAGTGTCCGACAATGTAATCCGACAATCGGTTTTACTTGATGTATAAGATTAGATTGTATTTTTTTTTATCGTTATGTATGAAAATTATTACAATAAACGCAAATTTAATTACAATAGTATTCAGAGTCACAGCGTGCCATAATTCTGTATCATGTTATTTTTCAAGAAAATATGTTGAAATTAGAGATTTGATACGTATAAATAAGTTTAGTTTACCGAACCGTCGGTTTGTTATTAGCGTAGATTAAAAAGAGAATATATGTTTCACCGTACGTTAGAATTACTACAGCCCTTTACGCCTGTTGGAAACAAAGTACCCGATTCTAGCGTTGGAGCGCGTCGTTACGATTTATTTTCTGTTATCGACCATTACTGCATTATGCATTGCAATCGATCGACTACGAGAATAGCCAGTTGCAAGTCCGCGATTACAGTTGTATGTACGTTAGGTGTGCATCGCAAAAGGCATGGATCTTTACAACTCAAGCGATCGTTTTCATCACTAATTTACCGTTCTGTTAAAATTAACGGTATTGAAACCTCAACTGCTCAGTTACAATGTAGTTCTTGCGCTTTATAAAACCCGGTAAAGACATTGAAAAAACAAGCTCAATTGAAAACAGTGTTCATCGGTACTGACGAACGCTGTTGCCAAGATAATAATGTTACTTACCTACAAATATTTACAGATGACGGTAACGGGTGTCAACAGAAATATACCTCCATAACATTAAACGAATGCATAGTTTCTCTCCAATTTACTCATAAAAAAATAATATTTCAAAAGAATTAGGTAAAATAAAAAAAAAATAAAAATGAATTAAGAAAACAAATGAAAATATAAAAAAAATATCCTCCCCTGGACCTGATAACATTCGTTTGAGCATGCTATCTCATCTTCCTAATTCGACGCTACAACACCTATTGAATATCTATAACAACTTATTCTCCTCCAAAGTTTTCCCTTCGGTCTGGTTAGAAGCCATCGTCGTACCAGTTCTTAAACCTGGTAAAGATAAAACAAATCCCTCAAGCTACCGCCCCATTTCTTTGACAAGCGTATTATGCAAAATAATGGAGAGAATGGTCAACCGCAGACTTATGTGGTATTTGGAGAAACATAACCTTTTATCTCCAATCACTTAAAATTCAATCACTTAAAACAAAATCGAAATTTTCCAAACTACTAGATATACTACGGGTTCTTAGCAATACAAATTGGGGTGCTGATAGGTCATGTATGTTGCGTTTCTGTTATTCCTTAGTTCGTTCCCCATTAGATTACGGCTGCATCGCCTACTCTTCTGCGCGGTATAACGCTTTGAAGATATTAGATGCCGTGCACCATTCTTTTATTCGTCTTGCTACAGGCGCTTTTAGATCAAGCCCTATTACTAGCATACTTGTCGAGTGCGGTGAACCGTCACTTTAGGATCTTCTCTTTTTTTTAACCCCACGCCTTGCCTCTAATCTCAGTGGCAGGATCATCTGGGCCCAGAAAAATAATCCAGAGTCCTGCCGCTTCAGCCGGGTCACGGTCTTTACTCCCTTCTTTTTTTTATTCGCAATCTGGGGTGCGGAAATTGTAGAGTCCCCAGCCGATCATCAGAGTAGACACACCTCACCCTATCCTCTCGACCGGGACATTCCAATCCGACCCAGGGGCGTCGTTGTCTAAGCTGCACCTGTACAGCTTATTCTGTTTAATCTATCCGCTAACAGATATTAGTAGTCTGATATTTTACCCTATTAGTTGATTTGTTTATAAAACTTGTGTCTATCCTCGTCCTCCATACTTCTGATCATCTCCCTGGCGACACATTCAATTCTAGCCCAATTTCCTTAGGATTCCAACATGAAGCTGACTAGATCTTCGGGCGTAAGATGTAAGATGCTGTTTATTTTTCTCAAGTTGATCCACCTAGGGCATCTGAAGAACATGTGCTCGGCGGAGTCTTCATTACAATGGATGCAGTTCGGTTCATTTCTTCAAAGCGACGTAAATATTCATTAAAACATAAATGACCCGTCATAATTTGTTTCAAGTGATAATTGACCTCTCCATGAGTTCTGTTAAGCCATCTCTCCAAGTCAAGCACGAGGCGCTTATTCCAGGCAGCTTTTGCTCCTGTTTGCCATCTGGCTGACCACTATGTTCGGATTTGATTTCTTGCATCAATTTTTCTGACACCTATGTGACGAAATGTACGTTCCCCGATGAGTAAATCAATGGGAGCAACTTTCGTCACATTATATAACAAATATAAAATTATGGAGGTAATTGAGCTCATAATCAGTCTTCGCTTGGAGGCTTTAGGGGCACATTGAGAGGACAATTATTTACACAAAGAATTGGTCATAGTCCCGGCTTTTGTACACACATGTAAGACATGTTGACTGAATTTTAGATTTTTATCAATAAGCATTCCCAGATATTTAACACAGTCCACTCTTGGAATGAGGAAGTCATCTATTTTCAGGCTAGTTTGATCAATTCTCCTACGTCCTGTTAATGTGATGAAGTGTGACTTATCAGGCGCTAGTTGCAGGCCATCTTCCTTCAGTCATTCATTACTAAGCAAAAGTTCAGTATTGATTTTTTCAGTAACATCAATTTCGTTTCTACTTCCCACCATCAACGCTAATTCATCGGCTTAAGCGACGAGTCTGACAGATTCGGGCAGTCGTAGCCTTAATACAGTGTGAAAGACTTATCCAGATAAGGGGGCCGAGAACAGAGCCCTGGGGAACCTCTCCAAACATCTGCCACTCCACCTTTCCGTCAGTTGTCTCTAAATTAATCTTCCATCGTAAAAGTTCTGGGCAATTTGTCTTAGAAGGTACGAGCTTATGCCCTTGTTCCTCTTTTTTTTCTGTTTAGCCTCTGGAACTACCATACGATATTACATCAGAGGATGAATGAAGGATGATGTGTATGAATGTTAATGAAGTGTAGTCTTGTACAATCTCAGGTCGACCACCCCTGAGAAGTGTGATTAATTGAAAACCAACCACCAAAGAATACCGGTATCCATGATCTAGTATTCAAATCCGTATAAAAATTTTTATCTTTACTAGGTATGCCCTTGTTCCTAAGTACCTCAAACGCCACGTCCTAGGGAACGGAACCGAAAGCGTTCCGGACATCCAGTAGAACCAGCGCCGGAACGCCCTGGGTGCGTCACATACCACTTCTTACCTCTAATGTCCATCTAGTGACACAGTTAATTGCCATAAAAGTAGATCGACCTTTTATGAAGCCATACTGATGTTCGTGTGTGCCACCGTTGTTATTTATTTCGTCGATCAACCTGATAGAAATAGCTCTCTCCATGGCTTTGGCTACGTTATTAAGAAGGCATAAAGGTCTTGCCTCCAGTCCAAGCTCAGCCGTATTACGCTTAGGGATGAACACCACGCGTGACTCCTCCCATTAACGTGGAAACGTGCCATTCTCCAATTGATTATTAAACAGTTTAAGTATCACACCAGTTATCTTAATCAGAAGGCCTTTTATCACAGCAGTTCGGATACCGTCAGGGCCCGGACCGCTGGAATTTTTCAAACAGTAGATTGCGTGTGTTGTCAATGGTGAAGCATCGTCTATCATACCTATCTGGTGTTTTAAAGAGTGTCTCGACACAGGGAAAGAGACGGTTTAATACGATTATAGCATCCTCACTGGATAGTAGTGACAACCTTTCGGCCAAAACGCTTAGTCACTATTTTGTACGCATTACCCTAAAGGTTGCGATCTAATTCTTCACACAACATTAGCCATTTTTGTTCTTCGAATTCTTAATTTCATAGTTTAAATGCCGACGTGCTTGTTTATAATCCTCAATTGCAACTTGTACATTATCCACGCCTTGTCTAAGTAACCGTTGGGCCACTCTTCTTTTATGTTGTGTTTCATGACGCAGAATGCTTATATTATCAGACCATCAATACACAGGTTTGTGATATTTTCTTACTCTCTGTATCCTTGTCATCTCATCACGGATAGTTCCTTGAAAAAATTCCGGTGTAACTTCATTGTTTCCAAATTTAACAGCAACCTTTTCAACCAGAACATCGATCTGATGCTTATTTAGTCTAGGCGGAGGAAGTCCATCTCGAGGTTTAATAATGGGGTCTGTGATTTCCAATAAAGCCGCCATATGGTCACTTGCAGTAAATTCATCCAATATTTTCCAACAGTAACAGTCCGCACGCCATCTCTCATCAAGTATTCCAAGATCCAGGACAGACGTGTGGCCACGTGCAGAATAAGTTGGAGTCCCGTCGTTAATATATGTAAGACCATGCTTTGACATAAATACATCCAATATTTCACTTCTATGGGTGTTATACATGCTGCCATTTGCAATGGCTTTAGCGTTGAAATCGCCAAGAATTATTAACTTTTTTCGAGCTCTGTTGACTAAACGTTCTACATCGTCTATATACATCTGAAAATCTTCCAGACTGCAGTTTAGTGTGTTTTATTTACACTAACCAGTATAGCGTTATTCAGTTCTATAGCTACAAGGCCATCTGCACGGTGGTAGAGATTCCAGCCATATTTATTTGACATATCTTTAATGGCTACTTCGCAGTAAGTATTAGCAAACCAATCGCTCCTGGCGGCTATCAATTTATTCGGTTCCGTGGTAATGATGAAATCTGCTTTGTATCTTCTGGCAATTTCGTCGACTATATTATGAGAAAGGCTACTTCGATTGACATTAATTAATAGGCACTTAACCATAGATTTGCTGTAGCCCATCAATGCCTCCAGCGCCGCGATTAAAGTTGTCTCGTTTCTCTGAGCAGTCCATCTGGAAGTGTCCATCTTTGCCACAGAGGAAGGTCCTTTGAGCCCAGCATCTGAGGCACCTGTCTATCTGTCTCCCAGGAAGACCCTGCAGGAGATCCAACTTATTTTTATGCGTCCAACTTTACAGATTTTTTCAGCTTTGTCTGCGGGGAGAAGGACTGTTACCGTTTTTGTATTACCGAAAGACTCTCTCACAGTCATTCCGGTAAAATGATCAGCACTTAAGCCAACAATAGTGGATAGTGATTCAGCTACCTCGTCAGTTGTGGAGAGGGCATCTATATCCTTGATTACTACACGCTTCATACGAGTCCTACGAACGCATGTAACCTGCACATCTGCGACTGAGTTTGAGACAATTTTTTGAAAATTGTCCACGTCGTTGCCGGATTCCTTGACACGTACTAGGACTTCTCCTACCCCTCTCTAACTGACAGAATTTCAGGCAGGTCGCCCTCGGTTCCATCTTTGACTTTCTTCAAAACATCACCAAAACTATTTCCTTGTGCCTTAATCGTGACAGTCTTAGTAGGTGGGCCACGCGGGCACTCCGTGGAAGTGAACCTCATGGAGGCATCAATCACTCCTCATCACTTTAGATGTAATACCGCTTCGTCTTCCTGCATATTCCACCATCTTTTTGGCGATTATTCCTACGTTATCACCGTTGACTCCCAGAATAAATGTTTTATTTAACTGGTAAATCCTCTCAAGGGCACTTTTAAGATCTTGGATGATCTTAGTTTGTTCCGGCAATGAATCGTTAATTATCGCGTAAAAAGTCTTTGCGTCTTCTGCTACTTCTTCGCCAATTAGAATCGTGGTTTCCGTCCTAAAGGCTAGCAACAGTCCAGCCTTGAGCTTGCATCCCAAAGCAAGAGTCCTGATATTGGGCAGTTTTTGGCAAACCTTACTAAAGAAAGGTTCCACAGTGGCCACAAGACCAATAACGACGGCCGAATTCAGAACTTGGGAGGTCAAAGCCTTCCTTGACGTCCTCAACATGATGGAAAATATCCCTTAGCCATCATCTGTTAATAAGTTCAGCCAACTCTGAATCCTCCAGTTCTTTATCCAGTAAATAGTTAATTTCCACACTTGAATTATATCTGCTGGTTTGCGTACCCTTGAAGCATTTAACCTCTGCTGTGGTCGTATTCGCTAGAAAGGGCTTAAATTCTGCAATTCTATTAACAAGTCCCGTAAACTCATTCTTAACCGTTTTCAATTCTAGTTTTTTTATTTTTGTTGATATTTTTATGCAGGATAGCTCCTCTAATCGACCTATGAGCTGAATTAATTCGTCTTCTGGCTCACTACCTTCAGAACTGGTAGGACGACTTCGTTTTCTGTCCTCTTTAGGACGACGATCACTGATTACCACCCTTTCAGACAAATCTGAGTTCCTTCTGCTAGAAGTCTCAGGAATAAGTGCTTCTGTAGTTTCCTCCATCGGAGACACCTGGACTGGTCTCACTCATGATCTTGCAAGAGACCTATTTGATTTAAAGGGGTCTATACCTTCAGAGAACTTAAATCTTCAAAGATTTCTTCTTTTCGCTCTCCCGTTAGAAAGGGAGAACGAAAAACCACTTGCAGATTCGGATTCAGCACAAAAAAAACCTTGTAAACGAGTACCCACTCGTAAAAATAAGGGGGCAAGGGAACAGGGGGTTCGGGGGGGTTCCGAAAATGTATCTCCTAAATCCGGGGTCGGATTTGGGGGGTGGGGGTAGGTTTTATGAAGATCAAAGGGGGGAGGGGTAAGGATCAACGGGAAAGGAAGTTATAAGCGTAAAAGGATACCCCTTATATTAGCTCTAGTAGCACTTACAATATTTCTATAGTACTCGCCAGCAGTGAATATTTTCTAAGTTCTTGTTTGTCTAACAAACAAATGATGTCATTCTCTCGTATATACAGGATATTAGTAAAATTTTTCTTAATTCACTTATAAGTGAAGTTATATTATTACTTCTATGTATAATAATACGTACTTTGAAAAAATCAAAATATCATGTGAATCCATAAACCAAATCACTCAAAAATTAATATATTTGCTCACAGTAGTCCAATATACAAATCCAAAACGTCTGTGCCATGAAATCAAAACCGTTAAACCGTTCAGTTGTTATAAAACTTGTAATAGAATACAATGTATTCCTAATGGAATAAAATTCCACAAGGAGAAGAAAAAAAAACACAAAATCTTAGTCGTCCGTTATCTAATAATCATAAAACTTTACATTATTCACAACAGTTCTACCAACAAAATCCGTTCTACGTAATCACTTAGTTCAATAAAAACTCGGTCAGGCATAGCATTTTTCACACAGGCTGCAATTCGTTCATCTCATCCTCTGAAGATATAACCTAACGGTGGTTCCGGAGGTTAAAAAAAAAAAAAAAAAAA
>JAAAKQ030265340.1:0-10697 GCA_010016005.3 Zanna intricata | reverse complement strand
CACGCAATGTGCACACACATAAACATCTGAAAAATTTCTATCTGGTTTTTTGGATTCCTTAAAATGTCAAACCATTAAGATCCAATAAAAACCACATATGTCAAAAGTGAACCGATTATAGTACTTTCCTTTCTAAAGCTGTAGCACTAGGCGGGAAAGTAAAATCAGTAAATAAAAGAATTTATTTTGTTTATGTTAAATGCTATAACTATAATGATTGCAGATGAACTTACTTGAAACTAAGTTACTCCCAAAAAGATCCACAAATTATGAAGAATAACAAACATCCCATGCTATGTTGCTAAGGAGAGTACAGAATGAGGTGTTCTCTTACTGACTTCTTCACAGAATTGAATGCATATCAGCTTATCACGCTGATTGAAATGTAGATGGTGTTCAGCCCTACAACTGGCATCATTCTGTTCATCACAGTCTAGCCATAAAATGTACATCATTCCTCTCATGAAAAAACTATTCTAATGAGCTCTGCTTCTATACAGATGCTTTTCATATCTCATATTCATAGAAATAATACGGTACATGATGTAAAGCAACAAACTGATGTTTTTGCCTTGTGAGAAAACAATACAAAATGAATTTATTTTTTACAATTTTATATAATTATTTTAATATAAAAAGGTATATTTATAATATAAATAAAAAAAAACAATGTTTTTTTTAAATTTATTTTTAAAAAAACTCAATTTTTTTTTAGTACACATCAATTTGCATAATAGTTAAAAATATATATTCAATCTTATTTTACTCCTCATACACTTTTTGATTTTTAAATAATGAATATCTAACAGTAAAAACTTGATTTTTTGGAATGGGATCACTAACCACAATCGCTTAGTCCCTCCCCGCCTAAAATGTTATAGTTCCACCAATTCTGTTTTTCTTTTATTTTACTTTGGCTTAACTTTTTTATAATTATAGTCACCTCTTTATAATTTTTTAGGTGTTTTCTGAGTTCTGTAAAGTCTTTAATGCTTGTTTTATTTTATTTCCTTGATAGTTTTTATAGTAAATGTTTTTCTTGTTGATTTTATTAAGAACAAATTCAAACCGTCTTGCTGTATTTTTTTTATGAGTTCTAGTACAACCTTTTTACTTCACCTTTTAATAAAGTATTCCTTTATTAGATTGAACTTCAGAAAAATTGTACTCCAGTAGAAAATTCCAACAGAAATAATTTTAAAATATGGCCATTGCTGTGTTAAATGTTGTAAAGAAAAATTATATTTTTCTTTGAAGTTAATGTTTTAAACTTTTTTCACTAGCCCTTTTAGGTAGATTTCAAAAGAAAACTACCTTTTGTAATGGATACCATGATTCGACGGAAAATTTTGTCATATCTTCATGTTCCACATTCCCCACACCTCAAAATCACTGTCAGTTCAAAAGTTTATATATACATTTATATTTATTTCACTTTCTTGTGGACATGATAACTGCGATAATTTTGCACCAATCACTTTCAAATTGATAGATAAAATATATCAACCCAAATCTCAGTCGAATTCGTTAATGGGCAAAGTCGGACTGTGGGGGTGGAAATGAGGAGGGCTTTAAAAAAAAAATCACTCTAACTTTTTTATTAAGTAAATATAGAATTCGTTTAAAGTTCCTACTATTCTTTGGAAAACGGCCTAAAACTTACCAAAGTTTTTTGATATCACCAACCGTTGGCCCAGGGGGTGGAAAAAATTGGGTTTTGAAGACAAAAAAAATTATATTTCCTTAATAGGAACAGTATCAAATTGGTTTTAAGTTGTATTCAATCAACATTACCTAACAGTTTGCCTGAAACAATTTTTGATACCAATGGCCCTTACGGCAACGGATGACCAAAATGTTGCTGTAATTTTAAGAAGATGTGACTTTGTTGAAACATTTTTTATATGTTACACAACATTTTTTATACGATAAGCATTATCGTATTGAGTAAATTTGAAGTTTTGCTTAACTTTAAGGTGGAAATCTTTTTTATCTCCTATTTAACACTGATCAAATCTACCTCTGCCTTTTGGCATGCCAAAAGCAATTTTTAAAATTATTTACTGAATTAGTATCATTTTTGAATATTTTCTTTGTTCAGAAAAAATTGTTCAGAATTTTCTTTATTTTTTCATACATCAAATTCAGACCATTCATTTTGCAGATGAAAGAACATAATAGAAGATTTCCCTGGTGAAGTCACCTGATTCATAGTGTACAACTGAACCACCACTGATAAGAAATCAATTATAAGGAACTGACTGATATTATAAGGAGAGTTGCAAGGCACATGCTGAACCTGATCATAGACAACAAAACAGCTTGTCTAAATTTAAAAATGTTAACTTCCTGCCTGCCTAAACGATACAGGCAATCACTATTCTCATGCGTTTACACTTCAATCAGCTGACACTGTGAACATTTTTATATTTTCTCCATATCATTAAGGACCTATGTGATGCTAGATACTTTTGTCAGTTTTCACATGTAGGTTTAATACATAAGCTCTACAAATTTAGTTTCTTGGATAATACAGGACTGAGGGTATAGCCAATAACTTTAAAAAAGTTTTCAATTTTTAAAAAAAAATCTTAAAATATCAGGCGATAACCATATTAATTCTAGAGTTGAAACATTCTTTTACAGTTATCTTGTACTTGCATCATTTTTTTTAGTTACAACTAACTGATAATTTTGATGAAAGGAGGTTTTCTTTTAATCGTAAGGAATAATGTAATATCAAAAACCATAGATTAATAAATTTCACTTAGAAGAGTTTATCAAAAATCTCTTACTAAAAAATTTAACAAATATAATTGAATAAAATCTACTTCCTGAACCTTTACATCCTTGGACAAAAGTTGAGACATGTATTTTAACATGATATACAATTGAAATTGAAGAAGGTAAGTTCAATAGTAATGAACTTATGAGTTTAGCTCAGAGAATACATGTAGTATAAATTTACAAGTAAATATTGCAAAAATTTTCTGCATATATATCAAAATGACATATTTTACTGTTCTAGGACAAATATCAAATATAACAAGATCAACATATAATCAGTATAAATCAAGTTGTGAAAAAGTTATTTGAAGATGAAAAAGATAAAATTTAAAACTTTTATAGAAAATAAAAATTTTGAACCAGCCATTTAGAAATTTTTTCTATGCTTATTATCATTTATAGTCATTTTAAAATTTACACATATATGATACTAGAATACGAATTATAATTTATCTGAATCATTTGAGAAATAATCACCCCTAACTCCACCAGTTTTTTCTAATAAATGAATTTCTTGAATGATGATTCCCTTATTAATTGCTTTACACATATCATATATTGTAAGAGCAGCAATGGAAGCTGCTGTCAGCGCTTCCATTTCGACACCAGTTCTACCTTCACATATTACAGATGTTATTATTAATACACTAAATGTATTTATATCCAATTCTACATCAACTTGTACTTTGGACAGATTAATATTATGACAAAGAGGTATCAGTTCTGATGTTTTCTTTGCACCCATTATACCAGCTAATTGAGCAACAGTTAGTACATCTCCTTTTTTTATTAAATTTTTTTGTATTAAATCAGATGCTTCTTTTCCAACATATACAATTGCTTTTGCTTTTGCTGTACGAGTTGTTATTGGTTTATCACCTACATCAACCATTTTTGCTCTGCCTCTGTTATCTACATGTGTTAAATCTGTTGAATCCAATGAAAATGATGGCGATTTTGTAAATATATTTCTTATACATATTTTATAAACCTCTTTATTAATTCCATAGGCTGTAACAGTATTACCATTAAATTGAAAAAAGTTATTTTCAAATTTAGTCATTTTATTTATTCCAGTTTTCAAACCAAGATAGCTATTTTTATAATTCATTTGTTGAATACTCATTGAATTTGAAATCAATTTTCTATTTATTTTCAATAGTCTTCCATTATTTCTTTTTATATTTTTTTTTCCTGGAATGAAAAAAAAATTGTAAAATTTCACAAATCTAAAAATTCTTTAATAATTTTTGTTGAAAATATAATTTATGTAATCAATCTTTAAAAGTAAAACTGTAGATACAAATAAATTGGTAACAGAATCATTAAGAAAGGAATAAAATTATGTAAATTAGGTAGTGCTAAGTTATTTTCATTAAATTTGTTTCAGTATGTTATATTTAATTAACCAATTCAAAATAACTACCTAAAATGTTTTCACATTATACAGCACGGTTGTTTTCATGTAAGAGAGTGGACCTAATTATACTTCTGCTGAAAATTTTAATAAAATATTTAACCATCTAAAGATAAAAACATTATGACTAGTTTATAGAAAATTTTCTCTCACAAAACAATAATATTCAGTCGAGGAATTTATAAATATTATACCGGAATTTCCTACATGATAATTTAATGTACACTTAAATATTTTTCAAATATTACTTTTAAAATTGTTATTATATTCTCTACTAATTTTATTTATTAGCATAATTTTGAATGGTGTGGATGAAGTTCTATACAAGAACTACTGCATGGAAATAAACAAGAGCAAAATGAGAGTAATGAAATGTAGCAGAAATAATACAGACCCCTGGATATAAAAATAGGAAGAGAAAATATTATGGAGGTAGAAGAATTTTGTTATTCTTCAAATTCTAATTCTAATTTGAAGTCATTCTAATTTTATTATTTGGAATTTTGTCCATCCTAAAGATGGACAAAGCAGGAGTAATAAAAAATGCCAAATAGCACAAGCTTCCAAATAAAACAATAAAACTTCCAAATAAATGCCAAATAAAACAAGCTTCCAGTCAGAAATATAATTTCCTTTCATCAAAAATTAATTTAAATGACAGGAAAATATTTTTGAAAGTATATGTTTGGAGCATAGCTTTATATGGAAATGAAACTTGGATGATTGGAATACCTGAAAAGAAAAGATTAGAAGCTTTTGAAATGCAGTGCTATAGGAGAATGTTAAAAATCAGATTGAAGTCAAGTAAAAATAAAGGAAAAGGTTAACTTAAACATTGTTCTGGAAGTGTTTTGTTTTCAAATTACAACTTGAGAAAATGTTTTCGCAGTCTGCTGCAAAGGTAAAATAAAGCTTTATTGAGATTCTTACACACACACACACACACACACACATACACACACGCACTAGTCAAATAGTTGTGTCAGTCAAACTTCAGTTATTTTGATTTTTTTTTTGAGAAATGAGCCCAAAGCAATTTTGATGTAATATTGAATGCCCCATCCCTAAATCTGATTGACTTAAAACTTAGCAATTTTAAATAACATGCAAAGTGTTTCATTATAGTAAAGCTACATTTTTATGACCACTATACAAAAAGTCAAAAATTTATTATTGCAAAAAGTATCACTATTCCTTATTAATTTTGTCCTCAGTGGAACTGATAGCATTAGATCATCCTTACCCGCACAGGGGAAGACCACCCACCTTTAACAATTCTGGTCACCACACCATCACTCTATTACTAGCCCTGATGAGGTTTAACAGAAGTTGTCTTATTGACCCTCTAATTCTGATTACATGTTACAGTCATCAGTTTGGCCTCCATCAGAATGCCACTGATGCAAATGGCTTGGTAGACATTTCCATTACTGTTTTATCTCAACTTTGCTATCGCTTTCACTAAATGCTTCTTTTAACATATTTTTGCTTGTTTAATCTAACTGGTATCTCTCTCAACACCAAAGAACACAAAATAATTATTAATCAAATAAATTTCAAAACTAAACTGCATTAAAAATGTATAAATTAATTTGAATTTATAAACATCTAATATTCTATTCTCATACCTCTTAGATTGTTGATCACAACAACACAACTTGCCCAATAAATGCTTCAGATGCATTTCATAATTCAGCAAAAATAATTAACAACCATTTCACAAAAAGATAACCACTAACTTTTCTCCAATCTGGTCTGTTTTCGGTAGCAAGGCAATGCCTTCACCCTCCCACATTGCAGCTCTATCACAGAGTTCTTAACACATTCTACCTTTGATCTGATCTGCTCTTGGAAGCAAGGTCAATGTCTTACCTTTTCACACACAGAGGAATTAAGTGGGTAACTGTGACTTGATGCCAAAACACCTATCTTGGAGAAATAAGCACTCAAGCGGCTTAGACACCTAGGCTGCTACTCTAGCAATTACAGCATCAAGCTAGCAACTATATTCAGTTATCTTTGACAAGATACATTTTACTGGGAAAGACAAGAAACAATTAATCCCCCCAAATTCAATTCCATTAAATAATAGAAATGTTTTGAGCAATTTTCAAACAATTTATGTCATGCCAGTCTGGAGATATTAATCAATAAACAGACCAACCCATTACATATGTATACTGCACTAATTGAGGTATAGCCATGAAAGTAACTGAATGCAATTTGAATTGAGTACATTCTCTTTTTGTTGAAGTCTTAAAAAATGTTTAAATACTTTAATAGCTTACAAATTAAAAGATGCTTCAAAAATCTAAATATGTGAATTAAAAACTTTTTTTCCAGAAAAAGAAAATTTCATTTCTCATTTTCATTTCTAGAAATGTAATTTTAATGGGTGACCCAAGATAAACTGACCAGACACCATGTTATTGCACACAGCTACTGTAGGAAATTAAAAGTGGTTTACTCAATCTAAACCTCTATTTTATGATGGTTGAAGTGTGGTTCCACCTCATTGGCTACATTAATTCACAAAATTTGGGATATTGGTCTTTCAAAAACCAACAACAAATATTTGAGCTATCTCTGAATGATAATTGGAGTGTGGTGTGCTGAATCGAGGATGAGAATCATCAGACCATGAAAGTGGGTTTTCTTTAGACATAGTGAACTCAGTGCGTTACATTGTTAACACTTTCCAGTCCTTCATAGAGCAACTCACACCAGAAAAATGATGTTTCACATATTAAAAGGTGGGATAGCATGAAAGCATACACACAAGACATGCTTCCTTGGAAGCAGTGCACTCAGTTTTTACACTCAGCAGTACTGTTTTGAAGGATCTATGGCCTCCACAGTCAACTGATCTATTTGGTTGTGATTTTTTAACATGGGGCAACCCAAAAGGAAAGGTTTACCATGAACTCTTGACGCATTGCAATAGAACATACGTAATGCCATCACCGACATCTGACGGGATAAGTTGCAGCAAGTCACACTGAATCAAGCCAAACTGTTCCTTGACCATAGCGATCAACATTTCCTGTAGAAACAGAGGAGCCTGTGTAAATTTGTTTTTGTCTTTCATTTACTTGTGTAACAGTGCCTTAAGTTTCACGTGTTTTTCGTTCGTTTCGGTTCAATTTCTCTTGAGCCATCGGTTATTTGTATTCTCTTTTATTTAAAAATTAATAAGCTACAGGTAAAAAAAATTTAATAAACATCCTATAATTAATTATTAACAAAATTTTATAGCAATAGAAAAGAAATTTTCTCAAATTAAACACTTTTTGTTGAAGTTTCACCTTATTTATACCTTTTACTACTTATTACGCATAAAATCAACAATTCCTGTGTAGAATGATACAGAATTTTTATTACCTGTGTGCTGATTATACAATTTTCAACTGAATTTAAATTGAAAGTAATTTTTTTTTTAAATAATTTTAACAAAAAAATTAATTAAAAATTAGTTTATTCTAATTTTAAATATTTTAATTTAAAAAAAAAAATTGAATGCAACAGTTAAATTATTCATGAAAATATGTAAATAATGTGAAAAGAAATTATTTTTTTTTACTATTTAACAAAAGAAATCCTATCTAATAATGTTAAAGTCTCTCTATATTTATTCTTTGCTCCAAATAGAAAAACTTTTAACAGAATATTTAACAAATAGAGTAAAATCACTCCAAGCATAGGATACATTTAATTTTCTTGAAAAAAGCACAGAATGCTTGTACAACTTATGCTCAAATTACCAAAAAAATAAAAAAAAAAATGTGTTTTTTTGGTAACAATATGTTTTTGGGAGTGCACAATATCTCTTAAGGCTGAAATGACTTGATAGATATCTCTGATTCCTTCTTAAATAAATAAATAATATCAAAAGGGAGTATAGAAAGGACTAATAAGTACTAATAAGGAAGACAGATGCTGATTTATATGAAGCATAAAGAAGTGAAGTAGATGCCAGTAGATACAAGTAGCGAAAAACTTTACAACTAAAATTATTAATACAGAATTGAGAGGAATGGACATAATGACAAAGGTAAACAAAACTAAAAGCTAGACAGAGAGAAAATATAATTATTTTGATTTATAATATTTTAAACAATACAAATTAAATACTTCTATAAAACTCTAAATTAATAAAATTATTATTTCAATGAAGCGATATTATTTATTTAACAGTATAAATTTGAAAAATCATGTATACAACAGCTGAATTGTACAATACTTAAAAAAACAATTTTTCTTCAAAATAAACAACCTAAAATAACCTAATAAGCATAATTAATAAAAGTAATAAAATCTACAATATAAATTTAAAAAGTACATAGTTTTTTACTTATATCCTTAATATTCAAAATTCGGCCACACTAGTAAAACTTTTACATAGTACAGTTAATAAATTGCTTATAGTGCACAATAAAAGTAGACCAGATGTTTATAAAATATAATCTAACACATCCCGCAACCAAATTACAAAAAATAATAATCAAAGAAACCTTACTAAAATCTGGTACATTTTAAAATATTGAGTGTAATAATTTGACAATTATTTAAAATAATAATAACAAAATTCTAAATTTCTAACCTCCAATTAAAATCATCGGTCGATTTGGCATCTGAGCTAAATTCATCATTCCTAAAATAAAGAAAAATTAAAATAAAAAATGATTCAAAAATAAAACTTGTAACAATAATATAAAAGTAATTTTTTTTTTCAAGACAGCAAAGAAAAAAAAAGACCTTTAAACTCATCAAGTGGTCGATAACAAAATAATTAAACAGCTTTGAAAAAAATCTCAAGATTTTTACATAGATTTTTTAGATTCCAAAAATCTTACATATGGAGCAATGGAATTTGAAATCGATTAAACTGACAAGAACTTTGATTATAATATGCTGATTCCTAATACAAAATAAACCTTTACTAAAATGTTCATATCAAAAAACCTAAAATATCACATTACAGTCATATTTCCATTTTTTTTTTTTTTTTTGGCAACATTTTTATTAATTATTTTTTTTATGTTACAAATGACAAACATATCTAGACTCAAATAGATAATAAAATTCAATTTAAAAATGTTATTTATTTAGCCACCTTTTACTTAGTACATTTAACAGATCTTATATAATTATTTTGAAATAAATCTCCAATTTCCTTTGTAGAAGACAGTGAAATTGTCCTTTATTAAATATTCTTCCACAAACCCTAAAATGTTCCAGCATTATTGGGATACACCTTTTTTTTTAAAGGTACTTCTACAAAAAGAAATCTGGTTGATCAAATCTGGTAAGTATGAAAGCCAAATGTATTTCAAAATTTATTCAACGGTTGAATAAAGCATACTTTTCTATATCCAAAGGTGTATTTTGTATTACTAAAGCACAATACAGGTGCAGCTTCAGACTTTTAGTGATTTTTAGGTAGGCTGAAAAACTTAGCCCAACCTGTTGATACCAACTCCTGAAATAGTTTACAGGAGACTGCTACAATCTTTTCAAAATATTCTGAAAAATAAGCTGTCAGCATATCCAGTTGGTACTTTTTACTATTAATACTTCCAGTGTCACAAAGCATTTTACTAGATAGTACATAGATTTACCTACAGTAATAGAATCAGGAAGGGAATTTAATATTGTATTACTGCAAAAGTCCAATAAACTGGCCTTTTAATCCTTAACACTTATAGCAGCTAATTTGACTTTTCTAACTAACATCAGCGCATGTAGTTGGGGGGGGAGGGGAATGTTTTCCATTTTTAAATTTAAAAGTAAAATATAACATATGTTAACAGTTAAAAATACTACTATTGTTAAAAGTAACATACAACATTCAAATATAGTTTTAAAACAAACAATTTAAAAATATAATCCATATATATCTGAATTACTTAAGTGTTGATAATTTTGTCCATTTTCATGAAATATTAACTACAATATATAAATAAATTTTTTTAAACTACAAATATTAATATATAACATTTATAAACTTACTTTGTAGAATTTTGATTTCTGAACATTATTAAACAGAAAGGTAAAACATTTTTTTAATTTAATCACTTTTTATCACCTGTTTCTGCAGGGAGTCTTGCTTCCCCCTTAACTCTGATTTATCTGTTTCAGGTATGCCTCATTGGGGATCAACAAAGACAATGGCTTCTCACCGCTGCCAGACAATACCCCTCCCCCCCACACACACATTTTAAAATCATTAAGCAAATGTATAAATCACTATTCATATATCTACGAGGGTAAGTCAATATTTATCTGCAATTTAGTTATATTTTTGTTTATGTTGGTAGTACTATCGTTTGCGTCGATGATGCATGCTTTGTTTATTTTTTGTTATGTCTATGCAAGTTTCAAGCTGCTAGGTTAGTTTCGTTATCGCTGTTGTGCTCTTAATCATGGCTGCTCCGCTTTCTATTTGCACCAAAGTAGAGCAACGTTCAGTGATCCGTTTTTGTGGTCGGAAGGC
>JAAAKQ030265307.1:0-10698 GCA_010016005.3 Zanna intricata | reverse complement strand
GAAACCCAACCACCAAAGAACACCGGTATCCATGATCTAGTATTCAAATCCGTGTAAAAATTTTTATCTTTACTAGGACTTGAACCCTAGAACTCTCGACTTCGAAATCAGCTGATTTGCGATGTCGCATTAACCACTAGACCAACCCGGTGGGTTTACTCACTACTATTAAATTACTTATACACTTTTTTTTTTCTTTTTTTTAATGAAAAGTACTTAACATTTTATTTCATTAATAACATCTCGTTATTTTTTAAAAATAATTATTAATAAATCAATATATTAAATTTTAAAAAAAGTTAATAAAAAAAAAAGAAAAAAAAGAGATGAAGTCTGATTCGAACCGATGTATATGTAACCTTGTAAGATCCAAATATTTCAATAATTAAATTTTTTGGTGATAACTCTGGAACAAATGGAAATTAATACCACCTTTGACATGTCGCTGAAAAACTCTCAGTGAAAGCTTATTATTGCTGTTAAGAAAAAGTCCAAAGTTTTTTGGATTTTGAAAACTATTGGTTCAGTCGGATTGCAAACAAAAAGGGAGGTGCTCAACTACATGTTAATTGTAAAAATCTTTTTACAGTCAGGGGTTAACAACAAAAAGGGAGGTGCTCAACTACATGTCTATTGTAAAAATCTTTTTACAATCAGGGGTTAATATTTATTAATAAATCAGTATATTTAAATTGGAAAAAAGTTAAAAAAATAATAAATTTATGTAAAAAAGTTGAAAAAAGAAAAAAGGTGATGAGTTCTGATTCAAAGTTATGTGCCTTCCCTTGTATGATTCAAATATTTCATTAATTAAAATTTAACTTGGCTATAACTCTGGAACCAATTATTACTGATACCAGCTTATCCAACACTTTTTGTTAAATGTATATGTTTGGGGATTTTTGGTTTATTTGACACTTTTGGTCCAGTCGTTTGCAAACGAAAGCGGAGATACACAACTAGATGTTAATACAGTCTTAAATTCAAAATTTCAACATTCTACGTCTAATAGTATTTTAGTTATAAGGAAGTCATGTAGTTTCCACATCACATTTTTTTATAAGTGATCATTTTTTTCAGAAAATGATGTATATTCAACGGAATGAAGGGGAATCACGCCGGATGTACCGGGCTGTTGCACGCCCAGTCTCCCGATTTCAGCCCCAATATTTCTACAAACACCCAAAGCAACGAAACGCAAATACCAAATCAGTCCGTAAACTAAACGAAAACTAAAAACTAATACCGCCAGTTAATACGCAATAATGATCCGCCCGAAATACGAAAGACATAGCAGCAAGTGACATCAGTCCAGTTCTGCGAATTGTAGAGAGAAAATGCAAACTCCAGTCACCCTTCGTTCCGTTCCATGATTATTAGTTAAGATAGGAATGTACAGTGTGGCGTCCGATAAGTTGAAACATTTATAAAGTCAATTATAAATATATTGTTATTTACTGTTTTTACATATTATGCATGGATCCTACTTTTTGAAAATATCGATAGATGTCGTCTAGTGTTGTATTCGCTTATGATTCCGCAACACATCAATTATTATTGAACTACGGCCGATCACTGACGTTTGTCTAATTCACAGCGCGCTAAAGATGACTTCATTATGCTGAATCAGAAAGTTTTACGGTGCTTAGTGGCAATTTTGAGCTCATTTTAATTTATCGATAGACTCAAGCAAGAAACACCATTCTCCGTTTATACGGAGAAGGCATTGAAGAGGGCAGCATAAGAGAAGAGAAACCACCTAAAGCTCCCATTCCCATTCTTTTTCTGGAAAATATAGAAGCATTTTGAATCGCTATGGAACAAAGTCCGAGAAAATCTACAAGTCGAACTTCACGAGAAATGGGAATAACTCATCGTACGGTACAAAGAATGTTACATAATAATCTCAAACTTTTTCATAGAAGTGCGCTTCTAAGTCTTCATAAGTTAACACAACCTAAGAAGCAAAAAAGATTGAAGTTTGTGTAGTTCTGTTTAACCCTTGATTTTCAAATGAGTCCTATTTTCATATTGATAGAAATGTCAATATTGATGGGAGAAAAACAAATGTCCGCTTTTTGATGACAGCAGTACTAAAAATTGTGTACGAAAAACAACATTCATATAAAGTAATCGTTTAGGCAATTTTAGCCAGTCACGGATTGATAGAACCGGTGTTTTACTATGATAAATTTAATTATTAACGCTACGTGGATATATTAAGAAATTATTTATTACCCAAAGTGCTTTGAACTCAGTGGCCTATAGATACTCAATGTTGGTTGCAGCCCCACACATTTGCTTACGTTGTGCTGGATTTTGAAAATTCAGATTTTGGTAATCGCGTAATTTTAAAGCTATCCCGACCGCCACAATGGACCCCACTCGGCTGGTTTAGTGGATAATGCGACATCGCAAATCAACTGATTTCGAAGTTGAGAGTTCTAAGGTTCAAATCCTAGTAAAGTTAGTTACTTTCATATGGATTTGAATACTAGATCGTGGATACCGGCCTACTTTGATGGTTGGGTTTCAATTAACCACACTTCTCAGGAGTGGTCGACCTGAGATTGTACAAGACTACACTTCATTCACGTTCATACATATCATCCTCATTCATCTTTGGGTAATGTTAAGAACCCGGCCAAACGCATTAATGTACTTAATACATGTATTATTAGGTAAACAACTAAACTACTATTTTGAAGATCGAAATTTACTCTTTTGAAACTCATATTCAAAGTCTAAGTTTCGACTTCTGTACTGAGCTGTTGTTCTAAAGAAATTGCAATTCACTGATATCTTTTGGTAAATTTCATAAGAAAGCTACTTATTGTATAGGTACCATGATTCAACTTCCTGAAAATTTCGACATATTTTCGCGTTCTCTAGACTCAAAAACCTCCGTCAGTACAATAGTTTATATATATATATATGTGTCACTTTCTTGTGGACGCGATATCTGTCATAATTTGGCGCCAATCATTTTCAAAGTGATACATAAAATATAACGACCCAAAATCTCCATCGAGTTCGGAAATGGGCAAAATCAGTCCATGGGAGTGGAAATAAGGGGGCTTTTTTTAAAAAAACAAAATATCCCTATAACTTAATTATTAAGAATCGTTCTTATTATCGAATCGTTTAATGTTCGTACTATTCTTTGGATAAGTGCCTACAACTTATTTAAGTAAAGTTTTTTTATATCACCAACCATTGGCCCAGGAAGTTGAAAAAATGAGGTTTCGAAGATAAAAGAAATCATACCTCCCTTAAAAGGCACAGTATTGAAACGGTTTAAAGTGGTCGTTAGTCCTCTAACTAATATCTAAAATCTTTGAAACAATTTTTTTTTATGATCAACCCTTACGCCAACGAATGAATAAAATGTTGCGTGAATTGCAAGAAGGTCGGCCTTGCCGTAGGCTAAACATGTGAAACATTTTTTCACATACAACCATTGTGATATTGACTAAATTCTAAGTTTTTTTTTTAACTTCGAACTTTTATGTTTTTAACTTTAAGTAGGACCTTTTTATCTTTAAGGTGGAAATCTCTTTTATTCCCTAGTGGGTACTGGTGAAATCTACCTCCGACTTCCGGCGTGTCCAAAGACAATTTGTTAATAATTTAACTGACTTGAATTTTTATTTATCATTATTATTCTCACAAGCATGAGTTGCATAATGAACATTATGCACACTTCATTCACGTTCATACATATCATCCTCATTCATCTTTGGGTAATGCTAAGAACTGGGCCAAACGCATTAATGTACTTAATACATGTATTATTATGTAAACAACTAAACTACTATTTTGAAGATCGAAATTTACTCTTTTGAAACTCATATTCAAAGTCTAAGTTTCGACTTCTGTACTGAGCTAAATAAATAAATCTGATGTGGACACGACATGACTTTTATTGTAGACCTATTAAAATTAAATATACTTTTTTTTTTTTTATGAAAAGTACAAAAATTTTATTTCATAACTTCTGTCAGTTTTTTTTAATCGTAACTGACGATTAAAAAAAAGAATCTGACAGTGCAAGAGGCAGACTAGAGTGCAAGGGGCAGAGCCCTCTGGTTAGAAGGGGAAGGACGAACTAAGGGAGCCATGATAAGGAACTTAACATCCTTTGACCACGACGGGCATATGGCGCGGACAAAGGACAGGGAAGTTACATTGGGAATTGCATTACATTTTTTCTTCTATGTGTATATTGGGCGGTTTTGTAGTTGCCTTTTTTATATTGCGGATGAAGCCGCATTAATTCGATATCTCGGGCAAGGCGGCTACGGGATAACGCTGGTATATATATATATATATATACATATAAATATGTCGTGAATTATTCATAATCAACGCCCACCAAAAGCTAATGACAAATTGATAAACTTTTGTACAGATGTTCATCTTATGATGAAAATGCGCGCTAAGAACGGGCTTATTGAAATTCATAGTTTAAAGGGTTAAAACAGAGTAACGATGAAATTTACTAATTTTCACTTCCTTGTACGAAATAAAGGAAGTACTGTCATCGCGAAAAATTTCTGTTTTTAAGATTTCAAAGGAAACATCCATTTTGTCCAAAACCCAAAAGAAACTGACTTTTAGACTTTTCATTAACTACAGTAATAAGCCCTTATTGAGACCTTTTCAATCATAAGTGGTATTTATTGTTATTGTTTCCAACAATGAGTTATACAGCCAAACAAATTTTTGTTTATGAAATATTTGGATCTTACGAGGGGAAGACACATGGGTTCAAATCCGACTTCATATTTTTTTTTAACTTTTTTTTTTAAATCTAAATATGAGATTTATTAATCATTAACCCCTGATAGTAAAAAAATTTTACGATTAAAAAAAAACTGACAGAAGTTATCAAATACAATTTTTTGTACTTTTCATAAAAAAAAAAAAAAAAAAAAAATGTATATTTAATTTAATAGGTCTACAATAAAAGTCATGTTGTGTCCACATCAGATTATTTATTTAATTTCTTGTTAACAGATGGAGATATGAAGTTGATTTTTTTCTGGTCGTAATCTTCACGTGTATATCGAGAAACCAATTTCTAAATTTTTTGAAAACCAGTTTTCTTTTTTAATTTTCTCGGTAATAAGTAATGACATCAACTTGACGCTTTTGATTTTTATAATCTTTATACGAATATCTGGACAGCCATTTGTAAATTTTTTTAGTATGAGTTTAAAGGATAAAAATGGATTTTTTAATTTTTTTTTTTTTTTTGAAATTCGACTTAATTTTTCGGTAAGAGATGAAGATATCGACTTGATTTTTATGCCTGTAATCTTCATGTAAATTTTTCGATTTTCCGAAATTCGATCTTGAAAGGCGTGAAGTAAAAAAAAAGTTGAAAAATAATTGCGAATTTTCCCCATTTCCTAACTAATAGACGAGATATTCAATAGATTTAGGCTTGCAAATACTCTTCGCAATAAATAACTAAAAGCTATTTTAAAGTTTTTTTTCCGAGTTTGAAGTGGTGCAACGGTGTACGGCGAGGCGGCTCAACCAACCAACACAGCCACTTGCCCTGTTACTGCACGTGCGACACGACTGACTGCACCAGCTTTCGGTTACTTGACTAAAATACATAAAATAAAAACAAATTGACTATGACAGGAAAAGCAAGTAACCGGTATAGCTCAGGAGAAGCCGCGATGTGGATGCTAGTGTGTGTGTGTATATATATTTATATATACCGTTATGTGTGTGGTGTGGGTGTGCGTGCGCGCGCGTGTATGTACAAATATTGTGTTTGTTGTGACATAACGTTTGATCTGAAGCTCCATTTTGATGATTGTTTTTTTAATAGATAGGGGAGTTTGTGACTTGGTCACTGTCCACTGCTTTATTGTATTAGACTAGTGGAAAAAAGTAAGACAAAAAGCGATTCTGTATTGTTTCAAGAGAACAGAGTGCCGGCCTCCGTGGCGCGAGTGGTGGCGTCTCGGCCTTTCATTCCGGAGGTCCCGGGTTCGAATCCCGGTCAGGCGTGGCATTTTTCACACACGCTACAATTCATTCATCTCATCCTGTGAAGATGTACTTAGCTGTGGTTCCGGAAGTTAAAAAAAAAAAAAAAAACAAAAAAAAATAACAGAGTACTTACAAACACGCTTTTCTGCAGACTTGCCCATATTTTAGCCTTGACTAAGTTTCAAAATTAAGGAGAGTAAAATAGAAACTTCACAATAAAATTACCGACTCCAAAATAAATTTAAAAAAAAAAAATTGCTTTGTAAAAGAAAAATTCATTTTCCATTATGTCCTCAAAAAGTTTTTTAAACTTATTTTTTTAATTCGGCGCCATTTTTTAATATAAATTACGAATACACAAGTTACGGGTTACGATTTTTTCTTGGTTTGGTGCCGAATTCAAAAAATAAATTTCAAAGATTGTATTGAGGTATAGTGGAAAAATTATTTTTTTCCTTTCAGTGAAATTTAAAAAAAAAAAATCTGATGTGGACACTACATGACTTCCTTGAACTCCTATTAAAATACAATACAAATTTTTTAATACATTTTTTAAAAAATGAAAAGTGCATAAAATTTTCTTTCAATAATAACCTTTGATTTTTTTTTCCATATTATTTTCTTATCGTTATTACTGAATCATTTATTGTAAAACTTTTTTACAATCAAGGTTAATAATTATTAATAAATCAATATGTTTAAAATTAAATTTAAAAAAATATATATATATATATTAAAAAAAAGGAAATGATGTCGGATTTGAACCGATGAGCCTTTCCTTTGTAAGATCCATGATGTTTGATTAATTAAAATTTCATTTGGCTATAACTCTGGAATCAATGAAAATAAGTACCATTTATATATACTCGTATATATTATTTTATATATATATTGTTATATAAATCGTATCCAAAATTTTAGGATTTATTGCTTTTTGGACGCTTTTGGTCCAGTCGATTGCAATCAAAAGGGCTGATGCACAACTAGATGTTATAACAGTCCTAAATCCAATAGTTCAGCTTTCTACGGATAATCGTTTCTGGGTTATGCACGATACATACATACGTACGTACAAATATCACGCCGAAACTAGTCAAAATGGATTCAGGAATGGTCAAAATGGGTATTTCCGTTTAAATCTGAAAACCGAAATTTTTTGGTGATCACAATAGTTCCTTTATTTCATATAAGGAAGTAAAGAATGTATTATTTTTTCTTTATTTTTTTTGTCACTTAAATTTAAAAAGAAAAACTTTTTTATATGATATTTGTTAATTTATTTCTCTTTGGACGCTAACTCTTGATAGTGCATGTTATTTAAAAACCTATTTAAATTATTCATTTGATGAATCCATTCAAAATTGTGTAGGAAAAGATGAAATTCTTTTCAAGAAACCTGTTTGTTAAATCATTTTCTCTTTTCTTAATGAATACTTGCTTTAAGTAGAGTTATTTTTTACGTGAAATATTTTTTTGTAATTCAAGTTGTAAGAGATTTTTTAAAAAATATTTTCATAAAGGAAAACACAGGAAATTAAGAAAATTTTAAAATCAATTTAGATTTTATTTCAAGGTATGAAAAGAAAATTTATTCTAATTTAAAAATATATTATGACAAATTTTATTAAATATATACAACTTCATGTGAAATCAGTTGCAGTAATTTACGTCAGAAGTATAATTTTAAAAACATGGAAAATATATATATAAATAAATAAGTTTTTTCCTTAAATGATTTGAAAGTGAGTTACGTCACTGTTATTGCGTGCTATGATAGTAGTCAATTCAGTCAACCCACATGTGGTTAGAAATAGTTTACAGAGATGCCACAGCTGAGTCACGCAGAGGGGTTGAAATACTCCACATAGACCATCCCAGCGATAATCGTTTCGTTTATTACTTTAACACTTCGTTAAATTTCTTTGAACTCAATCTTTATGACGTCGTAAATAATAAAAATCTTCTCTTTTACAGTTAACAACAATTTTTTGTAATTTTAGAAAAAATTTAATTTATGTATTTCATGGTTATTGCGTTTATAATCGTTTTCCAAAAATAAACAACTACGGCAATTAATAGTTATTGATTATATTGTCGATTATGAAATATTTTTAATTTGAGTGATCTACGTAATAATTATTTGCTAATACCATACGCTTCATCATAATACATATTTATTATTAAAACAGAAAAATATAATAACATCAATACCTTACGTATTATGTAAGATATTGCGTACTACATGTACTCTGTACGTACTGTACTGTAATTACGTATTATACGTACTCCATGCAGTTACATCTATTAATTCATTACCCGTTCATTATTTTGTAATTTTTCTGAAATTTTATTATATAAATAAAAATGTTTTTTTAAATATCGGAGACTTTAAATAAGTTTATTATTAGATGACAAATAAACGTGGTTTATTGCCGTGATTTAAATTATTATTTCTAGAGATGTAGGAGAGATATCAAAACTGATGTTTATTTCTAAGAATATCAGATGAATCCTCCCACTCAGGCTGTGATTTAATCATAGGAATCATGTTACAAACCGAATTAAATTCTTTATAAAACTTAATGTTCTTGATTAGTTCTATTCTATGGATACGTGTTATAAATTATAAATTGATGACGTCAAATTATACGGCTTCTAAAAGTCCGATTTATACGTAACAGTATATCTAATCGTAATAGGTAGCATGTGAAGAGTAAAATGAACGTTTTACTTGAACTGAATGAAACTGTCTTTCTGCTTAGAATACTGATGTCTAGAATAAAGTTTTTTTTTTTTTTTTTTTTTTTTAAGACAACGTGCAGACGAAGTTCTTTCTTACCAGACGTGTTCTCACATTTGGACTGCATCTCGAATAGTGTAGGCAATGTAAATTGTTTTTATCAATAGCCTTGTTTCTTTTATTTTTACTTTTATATCTTTTGTGTAGTTTAATTAAAATTTATATTCTTTAACAAATACGAGGGGCAGGTGAAATGTAAAGTACGCTGGAAAGTAAAGGAAAAACAAAATATTTTAAACAGCCTTTTGTGCTGCAATATTGCCGCTTCATTTGCTTACTGTTAACAATCCAAAACTCGTTGGACTCACGTCCTCTCATTTTCTGTCAGCCGCCATTGTTATAGAGTCGAGTTCGCGACTATCTTGAAGCGTTTAAAACAACGTGCAGTAATTGAAGTTTTAATAACGGAAAAGCGGATACTACAGACATTCATCATCGTCTTTCTTTCTGTTTAGTCTCCGGAACTACCGTAAGATGTTAATTCAGATTATGAGTGAGGATAATATTTATGAATGTAAATAATAAGTAGTCTTGTATAGTCTCAGGTTGGCCCATTAATGAGCTCACCGGGTTGGTTAACGCGATATTGCAAATCAGCTGGTTTCGAAGTCGAAAGTTCTAAAGTTCAAATCCTAGTGAAGGTTACTTTTATATGGATTTGAATACTAGATGTTGGATACCGGTGTTCTTTGGTGGTTGGGTTTCAGTTCATACGTCTCAGAAGTTGTCGACCTGAGATTGTACAAGACTACATTTCATTCACATTCGTACATATCATCCTCATTTATCCTATCATCCGAAGTAATATCTTATGGTAGTTCCGGAAGCTAAACAGAAAAAGAAAGATCGTTACTGAGATGTGAGGTTAATTGAAACCCAAAAAGAATACCTGTATCCACGAGCTAACATTGAAATCCATATAAAAGTACCTTTACTAAAATTTGAACATAGAAAAATTTATTTCGAAATCAATTGAATTGAGATGACGATTTTACCACTTTACCAACCCGGCGGGTATTCATCGTCATTTAAATGCCGTTGAACCTGTTGATCGAAATATTTTGAATAGGTGGGTAACAAAATTTTGTGCATCGGAAGCCAGTAAACGATTATTGTGGATGAATGTGTTGGTGGACCGACCAGTTTTTTCGATTGATAAAAAGCACTAAAATTAGGTGAATGATCTGTTGCATCACGAACACAACACCATCGAGAAAGGCAAAACAAAACAAAAGATTTGGAAAAATTATTGCAGGGCTGGGCTTCCGTAAAATAAACTCACGGAAAGGAGTGCTGACCTTGACAGCGACCCAGTAACTACTGTCAAATTTTATATTATTATTTTTTGTGTACACAAAGAACAAACTTTATGAACAGTATTAGTTTTTTTTACAGACTGCCATGACCAATATATGGAAGCAACAGTAGTGTATCTTATGTTAATTAGTTTAATATGATCCCGCTAGCCAGTATCATGGTTGTTTCATTTAAAGTAAACTACATCAGTACAATAAAATAAAATCCCATCGAAATGAAAGCAAAGCATTTTCACTTCAATTTTCAGTTATGATGCAAAATTATCAACAACTGTCATATGTTCTAAAACTCAACATTAGAAAAATTATTGCTACGACCAGTAAAAATTAAGAAAATAATCCTTGGACATCAGTATAAAAAAGTATGTTTTTTAGTCTACCCATATGAAGGACGATTCCATTGTAGAAAATTAAAAAGCGTGGGGGTGACAATTTTGTAGGTCTAGTGGTTAACGCGACATCGAAAATCAGCTGATTTCGAAGTGGAGAGTTCTAAGGTTCAACTCCTAGTAAAGGTAAAAATTTTTATACGGATTTGAATACTAGATCGTGGATACCGGTGTTCTTTGG
>JAAAKQ030265306.1:0-27780 GCA_010016005.3 Zanna intricata | reverse complement strand
AATGATAATGAAGAAATCGTGAAGCGTCTGTTTTCTTTAATTTTTTCATCGACTTTTTGCACCAAATCGTCAGTGAAGGTCGCCCACTATGTTCCTCGTCATGAACGTTTGTTCGGCCATCCTTGAAAGCTCTAACCCATTTTGTACCACTCCATCACTCATAATATTTTGTCCACAGACTTCACAAATCTGACTGTGAATTTGAACCGGTTTTTCGCCTTCAGCACTCAGAAAACGAATAACAGCACGTATTTCACAGTCGGCGGGATTCTCAATTTGGCAGAGGCATTTTAAATACGCAAAAGTAAATCTAAACACGATCGATTTTGGCCGTAATGGCATCTGTCGCTTGCTAACAGATGTAGGTACACAATGCGCATGTACAAGACACCTACCGCAGCGCTGCACCGGCTTGTTTTCAAAACTGTACTTACTTTAAAAACACGCCTCGTACATAATGTTACGTAATCATTTTATTTGTACTTAATAATGAATCCGTTGACTTTTCAAAATCCATGTATGATGCATTATTAATATTTTCCTATTTTAAATTAATCACAAGTAATAATAATAAAACAAAATAAATATAATAATAACAAAGTAGGGGATCGGATAAACACTTTAAATCTTCTTGTTCCTTCTTATTTGACAAAGTAAAATACAATTATTCTGCGATTTCTAACAAAAATTATAGTTAGGTTAGGATCTGGAATTAGAAAGCAGTTCATTCTATAACAATACTGTATTTCAAATCAAATCATAGATAATAAAAATGTTCTTTATTTTCCGAGACAAAAACTATATAAAAGTATTAAATGAATTATAATGGTTCTTATTTATTTTATTATAGTCCATTATTAAAGGAATTCATCAATCCCGTTGCTCCCACAAACTTATTAAGACCAGTAAACGAAGTGAACATTCCAATAAATTAATTTATTAATTTATGTTATATTTTTATTTTTTAGTTTTTATTTGCAAAGTATTTCCTCGTTCAATTAGTGGGCGCCGTATGCAATGATTTTGAACGCCTGCCTATGTCTTAGATCTCAGAATTTGTAACAAAGAAATATCCCGGTTTGAAATATTTTGTGTTATTGTTATAATTAATAGCATTAACGTTATAATTAATGTATATGTACATTGTTTATGTCATTACAACCGATAGCTTTAATATTTCCAGAGCATAACTGAGTATATGTTGAAAGGGACGATGGTTTCAATAGTCTATTGAATTTAAACGCCTAATTAATGTTTCCTTTGATTTTAAGGGCTTCCTGACTACGATACTATACAATTCAAAGTTGTGAGCGAAAATTACGCACATCATTTTCTTGTTTCTTTACAGATTATTTAATAAAGTTACTCAAAAGAAGTGAATAGAAATATTGATGCTCACTTGTAAACGTGTTTAAGTAATTTTTTTTTTATCATCATTGTTGAAAAATAAAATTTCTTCAACGATCAACTTTCTTTATTTAAATGTGTTTTGAAATGGAAGGTTTTTTTAGTTCATATGAATTGTACCTTTTTAATGGTCAAGATTACCTTCAACTATTTAAATATAAATTTTTATGTTTAACTACTTAAAAAAACTCAAAAATATTGTTATACTGATATTGACTAATTGATTGTTTATCGTTTGAATAGTCAGCCGTTATGTATTGATTTATTTGTGTGCAATACTGAAATACTATGTATGATATAAATATTTTTGTATCGTATTACAATACGATGTATTGTATATACTTTGTACGTATTTTGCTTTTAAAGATGTCTAATAATGATATCCTTTTATAACTTATAAATTTTTCTAGCCTTAAATTGATATCTTAATTAAATATTGTAGTTTAAACTATTTTACCTTTGAATTTCTTGATGAATCATTTTTACCTAATTTCACGGAAGCCAGAGATACTTCAAAAGATCAGCTTTAAATCGTAAATATATTTAACAAAATTGAAACTTAATTTAGATCTATATTTTTTTGTTATAGAAAAATGTTTTAGTTCTTCCTTCGACAAAATTTTACCTCATTTCCTTGCTAATTACATTTCTTTGACTCATTCACTCCCTTTCTCATTTCTTGGAAATATCAGAGTATAATGGGGGTTTTAAGATAATATGAAGTACATTTAAACTACTTATCTTCCTTGGTGAACCTCAGCCAAAAAAAAATAAGCGGTATTTTTTACGATTTGATATTATGATATTGATTACGATTATGATATTTATAAACTTATTTTCTTTCTGTTATTACTTGGTCCATGAATCGCATACTGGAAGCGACAGAAGCAAAACAGTTATTTATTATTAGGTATCATGTTGCGCTGCCCTCCGTGGGACGAGTGGAAGCGTCTCAGCCTTTCATCCATATGTCCCGGGTTCTAATCCCGGTCAAGCATGGCATTTTCACACAAATCAATCATACAAATCTTTCATCTTATCCTTTGATGCAATACCTAACAGAAGTTCCAGAGGTTAAAAAAAAGGTATCATGTTGCAGTTAGAAGTGGTTTGGGTTAATGTGTGAAGATTCTTGTACTGATTTTGAAAATATAGTCTACATTAGAAAAAATGTAAAAACTTTATTATATAGAGTCAGTTTTATTATTAATTTTTTTTTGTTATAAGATTTCATTGAATTTTAAAAAGAAACTGATATTACTTCAATGACTTCGTTTCACTAAAAATGTAACCAGAATGGTAAATTGTTTTTTGCAAAAAATACTTTTCGAAATTAACCAAAATTTTAAATTATCAAATACATATGAGAGAACGAATTCTAAATTAGCAGCAAAAGCATTTAGTTTTTAAGAATGTTGAAAATAGTATAACCATAAGATATCCATCCTAACTATATATCAAAATTATAGTATCGAAATGAAGTGTGCTGTAAATGTCAAACTTGTTATGACTGCATAAAATATTTTTTTAAGCATATACTATATTCAGAAATAAACCATTAAGAGTGCCGTGAATTATTGGACTCACCAGTCTGCACTAAAAAATATGTGTAACCTACTGTAAATAAACATGATAATAATTTTGATGAAGTCTGATACATAATACAAACAGAAATTCCTAAAACCTTTACGGTTAATAAAACTTTTAAATAATTTTAAAAGTTAACAAATTTTCGTTAGTGATATAATTTGTCAGTTCTTCATCATATATAATTTATCCTTCGTTCTTCTTCTTACAAGGTATTTCTACATATAAAAAAAGATTACTTATACTTATACATATACAAGAAAAGCCATAATTTAAAAATCATTAAACCGTTTTTTAAAAAACTGTGAAAGTTTTGCCTGATTTAAAAATAAATCATATTATAAACAGATTTCCGTTTCTGTGTTTTTTCAAGGTAGTGGATTGAGAACATCAAAGGTGGCATGTTCCATCGAAAGCAGGATATCTGATCACATTATTTTTAACAGACTTGTTAATGTTTTATTTTAATCTGTTTAATCATAATATATACCCTATTATACTCATGAAAAAAAAGATGGTAACATGAATATAACTGTAAATCCACAAACGGTGTGGTAAGGTAAAAAAACGATTTTAGTTTTGTAAATTCTTACTTTAATGCATAACTTTGACATTGATTAGCAACTATACCAAAATAACAAATACATTGATAGGAAAATACGTACTCAGAGTGATATTTTGAAACTTAAATAATATTTCAGTCACCGACTGAAATAAAATGCTTATATCTTCATTAGGAATAAGATAGATGTTTTATTTGCTAAACGGAATGTACTTCATTTTATTTGATGTGAATTTCTTATATGATATTAGCGAATAAAAGGATAACCCAAGTTCTACCACACCCTTACACGAAGACACATGGAATATGGATGAATGTAGGAAGGGTTTAATCCAGCACGCCTGAAACGTGCAATGATCATTAACCTTCCTCGCTTACACAGCAGGCACTTTATGCGATACGTGACATTCACTTGTTTACTTCGCGTTTCATGATATCAACCGAAAATTAGGCACGCTTCTACGAATGTTTTAACTCTTGATTGCAATAAATTATGTCACTTAACGACACTTTACTAAAGTTTCATTATTTCAATTGCTGAGTATTATTAAATTTGACGTTTTACAATTTCCATCTTCAGTAAATTAAAATTAATTTTCTCTGATCTTTATAATTTCATATTAAGTAGGATATTAATTATTCTGAATGCTTTTCATATTACTTTGTAAAAAAATATAACATTTTATTATTTTAATGAATCGCATCGATTCCGTAAACGATTCAGACAAGGGTTTCATTATTATCACTCTAGCCATTCAAATAAATGAATAACCGTGTAGGAATATTTATTATCTTTTTTGAAAAAATAATTTATTTTAAAAAATGGAAATTAAAGATAAATATTTTTAAATAATTAAGCGATTTGGATTTGTTATTTCTGTATAAAGAATCATTTTATAATGTTATTAAACTACTATATTGTTCACAAAACGAGTTTATCAGATTAAGCGATTCTGCTTTAATAGTGTCGATAATTTGATTTGTAGCTATTACTTATTAAAACAAATACTTCGGCTAGACTTCTATCTAATTTCTGTACACCCTCTTCAACCATAAATTCTGAAACAAAGTGATATATTTAACTGAGAAACAATCATACCTTTTCGCGAAAGTAAGAAGAAGAAATTATAGTTAGATATAAATTACAAGAAATTAGGAGCGGCAAAAATATTTAATGGTTCGTTTTTATTTATAATAAATGATAAACGATTTACCAATTTATAGAGAAAAGTAGAGTTAACCAGAATATAAGATATCAACAAAAACGAGTAATAATTTTAAATAATATTACGATATTTTTGTCTGTGAACGTATTTACAATTGTTAAAGGATTTTTTTCTTTTTTTGTCTTCAGTCATTTGATTGGTTTGATGCAGCTCTCCAAAATTCCGTATCTAGTGCCAGCCGTTTCATTTCGGTATACTTCCTACATCCTATATCCGTAACAATTTGTTTTACATATTCCAATCGTTGCCTGCCTGAACAATTTTTCCCATCTACCTGTCCCTCCAAAAAATATCAAAGCAACTATTCCAGCTTGCCTTAATATGTGGCCTATAAGTCTGTCTCTCTTTTAACTACATTTTTCCCAATCTTCTTTTTTCATCTATTTGCCGCAACACCTCTTCATTTGTCACTTTATTTACCCATCTGATTTTTAACATCCTCCTGTAACACCACATTTCAAAAGCTTCTAACCTTTTCTTCTCAGATACTCTGATCGTCCAAGTTTCACTTGCATATAAAAATGTGCTCCAAACATATACTATTTATGAATATATACTATTAAAGCTTATCTAGTCAGGATAGTTGTTAATGTCAGCATCAACATTTATTTTTATACTTGATTCAACGAACTTGCCTCTTCTGTTTTAAGTTATGATCCAATATTTTTTTACCTCATACTTTTATGAATGATCTTTAATACCGAGAATACTTTTCTATCATGATTAAATAAATGAGACATAAATTCTAATTTGAAAACTTTATACATTAAATTTCGTATAAAAATTTTATTAACTCAAGAATCTTATATATAAATGTCTGTGTGTGTTTTTATTTCTAAAAATATAGAGTGATTCTGATTTACATTTGTTTATTTATTGATACTTTTAACAAATGTACACCAATTGAAAACAAAACTCATAGTTCAGTAATGATTCTAATGCTTTAACAAAACAAATTTGAAAGTGTATGAATTCCTCCTTGAAGTAACCAAGTATGATATATTCAATGGAATTATACAAAGAGAATTTACAGAAGCTTTGGAGATGTGGCAATTTGCTACAGAGAAGCAGCACATTTACTTACTAAATTACAGCATGTTAAGATCTTGTCAGCATCTTATTACAAGACTGACAGAGGGAGGAGACTGTATAAGGACTTAGTAAAGGAATGAGAGAGAAAGAAAATCAGGACTATTCCGTCCGTTACTTCAGTGGATCCCTAGAGTGGCCTGCAATAACTCTTAATATCCTTTGTGGGTCTCTTAGGTAGTAGCTGTATGCAGTTGCTTCGTAAATATCTATCATTGCTGTACCGCCTTGGAAATAAATGCAAATTTTCCTGAAAGATATAATTTCTGTTTCAAATTTGCAAAATATTTTTATATACTTTTTTTTACTCCAAAAGATATTCAGTGTATCTGCTTTTCTTTCTATTGAAAAAATGGAAATTACAATATAAATTAAATAATGAAAATACTTCCGTTTTTTTGTAATTTAAAAAAACCAACTATAGAGTGTGCTAAAAAATGTATACATACTTTGAACTGTCATATAATATTTATTTTTCTACCTACAAAGTTAAATTTCCAGGAAAAGTAAGACTACAGTCAAATTTGAAAAAGTCTACTCTCTGGTCCAACTGAATGTTCCAAATGGCGGTGGTTCCAAAAGTAAATATCCAAAATGGTGGCCTTCAGCATCGAATCATTTTTGAGTACGAGTCACGACTCTTTTTTTTTGCGATGTGCAGAAATTCCGATCATGGCGACCTCAAACAGCTACAATGATGAATTCTCACGTACGGTACTGAAAACGTTTTACCGCTTACCAGAAAAATCTTTAAGACAAGGGCCACATGAGAGTGATGTAAGCGCTAGTAGTGTGCGACGAATTCTGAAGAAAGGAAAGTTGCGTGTGTACATTCCAAGGCTGATGCAACAGCTAAGTGACGATAACCCAGATCGTAGGGTACAAATTTGTTAATGGGTTCAAGGAATGAACCCATATTTCCAGTTTGTCTCCTAAGGGACTCATTGAGCCTTGCCATTATGAAGGTAATGAAACTGGAGAAGAGTACCTAACAGTGTCTGCTAACTTCTTCATCCCTTCCATTGGTGCAATTTAATAAAATTACAGGTTTTATTACCCACAAGATGACGCCCTGCAGCACTATCATAGAGATGTGAGACCATCCCTATGATATAGTTTTGCTTTAAAAAATTTGATGTGTTATTTGGTGTTTAAAAATAGTGTGAGGATGAGTTAGTATTTATCTTAATTCAGCACGTAATTTAACATTATTTGTCTACTTCTCTGTTCTAAACACATATTGGGTTAAAATGTAACTTAGGAAGGAGATTGAAAATAGAACAGCACCCAATTTTTCAGTCAACAATACCAATCATCCTCATGGCATAGAGGTTCATCAAAGACATGATTAAGCATCATGAACTACCTGAATATAAAACAGATCACATTCATACCACATCTATTGAACTCCAGGTCTGCTTTGGATCACTTAGGCTATCTGCAGTCAGTTGTCCTCCTCATCTCGCAATTAAGGTTGACTCTCTAAGTTTTCACTACAAGAGGTCCATGATTTGTGATAGGGGGTGATTGGAACACTAATCATATACACTAAGGCTCTAGGTTTGTAACAACTTGAGGTAGGGCTTTAAAGATATGCTTTGTTGACATGCACCTGTATGTAATCTCTGGATTGTAAGAGACATACTGGCTTTCGGATCTATCTAAAATGCCCAACTTATTGGATATTTACATCATTTGGGGTGTTGGTTAAAAATAGCTACAACTTGACATCTTACCACTCATCTGTTCTGCTGACAGTCATTACAATGGTGATAAGAAAGAAGATATCACCTATCTTCACAACAAGAATGACTGGGTTTCATATCAAAGCTGGCTTGAAGAACTGATTGTGCCTATTCCAGTGAAATGTTCCGGTTACATTGATGATGCGACACAAATATGATCTCAGTTCTGCAGGAAGTTGCCTGGTGCTCAACATAATTTTAGACATGAGCAGATGGATAAAGTGGACTACTCAATAAAGTTGATGGATCTTATTTCTATAAAGAAGGGGCTTAGAAAATGATGGTAATGATGCAGGAGGTGTGAAGAAAGGACACTCTTAAACAGGGCTGACCGGAGATTGAAGCAAATGCTTAAATCTATTAAAAATGAGTAATTCAGAAATTACCTTGAAAGTTTATCCCTTCTTATCCTAGAGATGATTACTTTACACGGAGAGCCGCAAAGAGCATTAGAGGGCCTCCACCCTCATTTACTCCTATGAAAGCTTCAAATAGATGGTAGGCTTTGATTGATGAAGAAAAGGCTTATCGATTTTCTACTTATTTGAGAGTGGTTTCAATCGCTTGATATTTGGGGTCCTTGTGATGAAGAAATCTACGAATTCTTGAGCAGTCCGATTCCTAAATGTCTACCTAATAAGCCGTTTTCTTCAACAGAGGTTCTGCAAGTTATCTGGAAGCCTAACAGCCATCTAATATAAAATGCACCTCTTTAATAGTATCCTCCAGACGATGTATTTCCCTTCTGAGTGGAATGTTTCAGAAATGGTTATGGTTATGCTTCTGTAATCGGGTAAACCTCGTCATGATGTATACTCATGCATCCTGACCCCATAAAACAGTTATAGTCGCCATGCTACCTCACCACATCATCAAGCCGATAAGGGCTTGACCTCTGGTCAAGCCCTTATCGGCTTTACCAGAGGTCATCTTAATAACCTAAAGCCATAAGTCTGTTTAAGGTATTTTAGTGGTAATTTTTTTGTAGAATGTGGCCTATTCTGGAGCAGTCACGTTTTTCCAGATCAACAGTTCCATAGTGGACTCTTCACTATTGAGCAAAGTACAGAATTTTCATCATCATCAACAGAAGTTTAGAGGAGAATAAGGAGAATATATACTATTCGACAGCTTTTTAAATTTCCAGCAGGCATTTGACAACGTCTGGCTGCTTAGGCATTTACATAAGTTGAAAAAGAACCTTCCTCAAATTTATTACCTTGTTCTTCATAGCCACTTGGATGGTCTTTTCACCCAGGTAAAATATAATCAAGCATTATCTGCATTCTTCAAAGCTAGATCAGGTATTCCACAAGGCTCAGATTTCATCTTATACTGTATTTATATCGCTGACCTTCTGGTTGAGAATGGAGTTGCTGTCACTTCTTTTGCCAATGACACAGCTATTCTGGCTATCGATGAAAACCCAACTAACCTACAATTCAAATGAAATCTAATCTGCAGGTGGCTAGGTATATGGAAGATAAGGTTAATCAAGCTAAGTCAAGTCATGTGATATTCACAATGAGGAGAGTACGAGGTGCTACCCAAAAGTTCGGGGAATTTTACTATAAAAATAAAATAGCTTACCATAACTTTCAATTTCCACTGTCTCCTTCAAAGTAGTCCCCTTGGCCATTTTTACGCGATCCCATCGTTTTCCCCATGATTCCCTGCATCCCTGATTGTCTGCAAGTGTAAGTATTCGAAACACGTTCTCCGTTCCTTCCTGAATCTCCTCAATTGTGTTAAAACTACGGCCTTTTAATTGAAATTTTATTTTCGAAAAAAAGAAAAAAGTCGCACCGGGCAAGGTTAGGCGAATAGGGTGGGTGGGGAATTACTACCGTCTTTTTGGAAGCCAAGAAATTCCAAACGGCTAGCGATGTGTGCGCGAGCGCGTTGTCATGGTGCAGAACCAAGCTGTTGTTACCCCACAGATCTGATCGTTTGCGCCTAATGCTTTCACGTAACCGCTTCAAAACTTCACAATAGAACATCCCATTGATAGTTTTTTCCAAGAGGAACAGATTCCTTATGGATAATGCCTTTAATGTCGAAAAAACAATCATCATGGACTTCACGTTGCTGCGAACTTGGCGTGTTTTATTTGGCCGTGGTGAACTTGGCGACTTCCACTGCGACGACTGCTGTTTAGTTTCAGGGTCATACCCGTACATCTATGTCTCATCATCGGTTATAATGTTAGAGATGAAGTTAGGATCATCTCTTGCTGAATTTTTCCATTCACTACAGACAGCTACGCGATTTTGTTTCTGGTCGTTGTTCTACAGTCCCAGCACCAATTTTGCAGCAATGCATCTCATGTTCAAATTGTCCAACAAGATAGGTTCCACGGATCCATATGACATTTGTACAATTGCACAAACACCATGGATTGTTTGTCTACGATCTGCAACAATAGGCTCTCGTACTTTCGCGATGTTTTCCGGTGTTGCACTTGTTGATGGTCTTCCTGAACTGGTCATCGACTGTCGTTCGTCCATCTTTGAATAGTTTGTACCGCAAAAACGTTTTACTTTTACTCAGAGCATTGTCACCAAATGCTTCCTCAAGCATGCAGTGGGTTTCTGCACCAGTTTTTTTAAGCATGAAGCAAAATTTGATGTAGGTTCTTTGCTCTTTAAAATCTGTCATTTAGAACTTCGTCGAAGCAGTAAAACACAACATTACACAATCGCACGAAAGTCAACAATATCAGCCTTTCACTGTTACAGCTGTTGGAACACTGATTCACAAAGAGTACTGTTAGCCACATCTAGCGGCAGCAGTTCGTACCAGCAATGGTTCGCGCGCGAAATTCAAATTCCCCGAACTTTTGGGTAGCACGTGGTATACTGGCAACGAGTCCACCTTGATGGCATTTTAATCCTGGAAGTGTAAGTTACCAGGTTGTTCATCTGGACAGCCGTTTGATGATGGTAAGTTCATGTGAGGAAGAAGAGAAAACAATTTAACATGAAGTTCAATGAAATGTACTGGTTACTAGGCAGAAGGTCTGATTTATCTTTTTCTAATAAGCTACTTTTATATACTCAACAAGATTTACACCAGTATGGGCATATGGCATCCATCTATGTGCACAGAAAGCAAGACGAATTTTTAAAACATATAGCACTTCAGAAAAAGTACTGAGGTATACAGCTGAGGTGCCATGATTTGCTAAAAATAGAGAATTCCATAAATATTTAAGTCTGCGGTACATCAAGGAAGAAATTCAATGTTTCATTATTTGAAATATGGACTTCGGCTAAATAACCATGTTAATTATTTGGCCTTCTAGACAATGGTGAGAATGTTAGAAGATTTAAGCGGCTACATGTTCTGGACCTTAGTTACTACAGTACAATTACACTCACCGGCTCTGATACATTTATTAATCAATCCTTCATTTCCTTCTCTCTGTTTCTGTTTTCACATTCATTTAAACTTTTTGTTTGTTGGTATATATTGTTTCTTTTCTAATTGTTTCATCCATCTGCCATTATTCTTATTATCATTCTGCCATCTCATTATCGTTATTTGTTTTCTGCCATTTTTGTAAATGGCAGAATATAATGATATGTTATCCTTTGTTGTATTACAAATTGAAAACCGTACATAGGTTGAAGCCATCTATTTTGACGTCAGGTAGGCTTCTGATATCATTTTTAAGATATCATCATGCTCAAGTTAGAAAGTTGAGGGTGCTATGCTGAAATGGATCCATTCTTATTTGTTTAATAGAATTTTTTTTATGTTAAGGGGAATGGTAAAATCTCCAGTGAGTGTTTAGTAACTTCTGGTATTCCACAGCACTCGAATTTGGGTTCACTTCTATTTATCATGTTTATTTATGGCACTAGGAAACTTGTAAGATCAAAGCTAATGAGAATTTTTACCATGTCACACTAAATTCTTAAGACTGCTTAACAATTTAAATTAGCCGGCCTCTGTGGTGCGAGTGGCAGTGTCTCGGACTTTCATCCCGGAGGTCCCGGGTTCGAATCCCAGTCAGGCATGGCATTTTTCACACACCCTACAATTCATTCACCTCATCCTCTGAATTACCTTAACCACCTTCGGATTACCTTAACAGTAATCCGAAGGTTAAACAAAAAAAAAAAAAATAACAGCATAAACTCTCTGAATATTGTCAAACAAGTGTACTGTCGTCATTAATTAGAGTAATAAATAAACTTAATTTAATTAATAAAATTGAAGTAGATGTGTTCAATCAGAATCTTTGTTCCATTAAGAAACAGTTAGGGAATTTTACAAATAATTCATTGATTGAATTGTATATGTAATGCTTGATGATCTGTGACCTTCTTAATTCTGATTTACAAATAGTGTAATTTATATAATGTTGATAAAATTGATTGCACTTGACATTAGATTTAAGGAAAACACTATTTTAAGGTAAGATACTATTTTATTTTAAATTTTACACCATTTGACTGCCTTAGTTATGTACTTTTTAGGACTGACTACATACATTCCTGTGTATGTTACTGTTATAATTTTCAAGGTGTAGTAGACTTTTCAGTATTGCTAGGATCTCTTATGTTACATGTGTCCTAATGAGGCTAGTGAAAGGATGTTAAGTTTTTGATGTACAATTCTGCTGCACATCTTTTCTTCTGTTAGGTAGAACTTCCCTACTTCCATGTTTAGATTAAGTATCTTCTTGAAGAGTTGAATAGCTACAAGGGGTGAGAGGAGGCCATCCTTTAAAAACAAAATATATTAATCATCATCTCATACCTTATCACCAGTTTATTATGCTTCAGCTGGCCATGATGGCAAGGTGACATGAGACGATCCGCGTGTAAAAAATGTTGTTACATTATATTATATATGTTTTTCATATCCTGTTCCATACCATCTCCTGCTAAGCTCCAAGATCTGGTATTATACACCTCCTCTCTAACTTATTGGTATCCAAGAATATTGGTATCCAAATTTATTGGTGCCTTCTGCACTGGCTTGAATAAACTAGCTAGACATCAATGGATTGCTGTAAGCAACAAGTACAAAATCTCCTTCATCTTACCAAACAAATAGTAACAGCATGTACTTCTTTCTGGTCCCAGTTCCATTCACTTTCACCAAATTTCTATACTTTGCCACCTTTTCACAATATTTCTTCCTCAAGCTGGTTGCCATTGATAATGACAAATATTAGCCAGGTTTTTCTGCTTGTCTGTCATTACAATGTCATTTCAGTTATGTTCCACTGCCTTATCTGTGAGAATCATACTGCCATAACAAATATGGTACCTAATGTTTGCATACATTTGAAATATTTACTCATATATTGGAGCATTTCCATTGTATAGAACAGAATGTTCATGTACCTTCAAGTCTACAGCTGTATGTTGTTGCAGTATTTTGGCTTCGTCATTGTGATGATTTTTACAATCTCTCAAACCAAAGTCTGACAACCACTAATATGTGGTTAATAATGTTCAATGAATTTATTGACTTTATCATAGACAGCACAGATTTGAAACAACCATAAGATCTTCCACTACATGCTTCTTGTAACTGAGAATACAAACGACTATAAGTATGACAAATACAAGGCTGTCAGTGTCAGCAAATAGCCCTCCATCCTGTAGCCATCAAAAGAAAGCATTGTAGTCCATCTCTCCCTCATGAGATATGCTGGACAGAAGCTTATCATAATAATATGTTTATTTTTATTATTATTTTTTTTATTTTAGAAGATTGAAAGTTCTAGTAAGCAATTCATACCATAAAAGTAAATATAGGGATGAAATAAAAGATCATTTTTATGTTTTAGTAATAATTAGCTTTAGTAGTAATAACTATGAATAAAATAGTATTGAGTCATAATTACAGTTCTTACATCATTCTATTAACAGATATGTATGCGTGAAAAGCAACCTCGCACTTCAAGATCAATTCCTTGATCATTCTCACAACTATTCTACTGATCAGCCTATCCAAATAATAAATCTATTTCATGAGGTTTGTTCTCCTTTTACCAATCGATCATCTTACTTTGAACAATCTGATACTGTTAGAAGTTTAATAAATGATACTGTTTTAATGTGAGAGCAAATTAAAATAAAGAGGCTATATATAACATACATCTCTAAAGGTAATGTTCTGCATCATAATAATGATATTTTTCGGCAAGGTAGATCAGTTATTTGTGATTTAAGATATCACAAAATTTAATTTTGCATCAGTTAAGTTTTTTTTTTTTTTTATTTTAAGTCTAGATTATGTTTATCTACATTACGTTTTAGAAGACAGTAAATTAATTAAAATTATTTTGAATAACTCAGTGTATGGAATTGTTTCTACAATTTTGTACTTTTATACTTATATGTTTACTACATGCTTTTGTTCACATTTTATGATAGTTTATTTATATTTAATTCAGAGCATTTACTGAATGTAATATCCAGTGATTTGTTTCATGATTTACATAATTAGTCATGATTGTTTGAAGCGTAATCCCACATTCATTCGTTAACACTGGATCAAAGCCTTGCAGAATGAAGTGAATGCAGCAGTTCATTCACAATTCGATTGAAAGGGGTAGCATCTGCTTCATTAAAATGAATTTCACTTTTTGTATGAAAATCAGAAAATTTTAACTTGCTACTCACACTATGGTTGTAAAAAAAAAGCAAAATAGAACCGATTCATTCAAATATATTTTTACTTTAAATCTTGATAGTTACCATCATATCTCTTAATAAAATACATATTTGAAAAAATAATTAAAAATAATAACTTATAACTGTTCAACATTGTTTTGCTTTTGGCTAAACTTAATTAACTTTTTTTTTGGACTTTTGTTTTTCAAATAGCATGGTGTGAAGAGAAAAAATGTTTATTGTTTTAATGGTATTTTAACTTTAATTTCAGTTACCAAAATCAGCTAGCTATATGTAATTAAGAATTACTCAGATGTCACTTAAAGAGCTTGAGTTCATATGAATGAAAACATAGTTTACAGAAACCCAGGTGCAAAAAAAGTGTGATTTTTTTTTTTACAATTTTATCATTACTTAATTTCATCTCACATTTAATAATAAATTACAATACACTACCTATAATGGTATATAATTAACTACATAGTGGTAGTGGTACTTAACCTTTTATAAATCTCAATTTAAGAAATAAGTGGTATTTAGACTGATATTGAAATTAAGTGTTGAAAAATGCTCAAGAATCATTAACAAAAGTGTAACATTAGATTGGTATTTTCATTGTTAAATAAAAATAATAAATTTAGGGTGGACAGTCAAAATTTAAATATATATTCAGATTGACTATAGAATAGGTGTCTACTATAATGAGACAAAGCATTGCCTTGTTTTTAGGACTAACTGAATTTTATAAAAGTTGTCTACTAAAATATATATAATGAATCAAGACATTTAGGGATATTTAAAAATTTTGAATCTTAATCAACGGCCATGACTTTGTATTTTATTAGACATTTTACTAACATATTTACCAAATTTCTATTTAATGGATTGGTGCCTTATATATTATGCTTACCATTAATGTAGAGAAATATATTTCAAACAAGAAAAAAATATATTTCTCTTTCTTTTTAATACCCATATTATGTTGTTGGTGACTATATTACACAGAAAAGACATCCTTTGCAGTAAATTAGAGAAAAGGATACGTTTATTCTGTGTATTATTCCAAAATATAATTATACATAATATACATATTTATTGGGAGTAATTTATTGAAATAGTATTTAGTCAACTGTTTATTGCATATTTTACTTTTTTATTTTTTTGTCTACTAAATTAAAAAAATAAATAAGACTGCCTTAAGAGTTTTATAATTATTTATTTGCTGTAAATAATACGTACAAAATTAATTTATAAATTGACTATGTGGATACTTTTTTCCTAGTTGTAATAACCGGATAAATTAATCAAATACTTTCTTATCTTTCATTACGTTTTGTCAGATTGTTATTGGAACAGCCATCGTATTAAATTAAAGATGTAATTAAATTAATATAATCAATTAAATTTTCATAGATTACAATCTTGTAATAAAAAATATTCAAAAAATCTTTGAAATATGTACACGCGATAAAAACTGTTAATTCTACTCCCTTTCTATTTTCTTTTCATTGATTTTTTTCTTTAGTACTAATTAAAAAATCTGATGTGTACACTACATGACTTACTTGCCTATTAAATTTCATATATACATTTTTTTTTAAATAAAAAGTACATAAAATTTTATTTCATTAATAACTTCTGATTTCTTTTTATCGTAAATGTTTTTTTACATACCAATTTGGTATGTATACCAAAGATTTTGATATATCGTTAAAATGTTCTCAATGAGGGCTTGGGACTGCAGTTTAAAAAAGTCAAAAATCCAAATTTTTTTCGGAATTTTGGCTCTTTTGGACACTTTTCGTTCAATCGATTGCAATCAAAAGGCGAGGTGCACAACTAGATGTTACAATAGTCCTAAATTAAATATTTCAACATCCTACGGCTAATCGTTTTTGAGTTATGCGAGATACGTACGTACAGACATCACGCCGAAACTAATCAAAATCGATTCAAGCATGGTGAAAATGGATATTTTCTTTGAAATCTGAAAACCAAAATTTTTCGCGATCACAATACTTCCTTTACTTTGTACAAGGAAATAAAAAACTAAATTAATTATAATATAGTTTAATTATTTATATTTCTCAAATTAATACTTAAAATATAACATTTGTCTTTAATAAATAATGTCAGTAAAAAAGTTAGTCTGTTTCTTTAATTTATTTTAGGATTTAAGTTAAAAAGAAGCATAACGTATAATTAATTAATTGATGTATATAGGCGTTAATGTTAATGTTTATCATTGTTTAATTACATCTCTTTGTAGAGTAATTTAAAATAGGAAATAATTCTCTTCGCAGATCTGTAATTAAGAATCCTTATACACAGAGAAAATACTAAATTTAGTTACACGAGCTTCAATAAATAACATCGCAAATGTTGACACATTCCAGCAGCACCTTTCATAACGATGAAAAGCATAATACTGTATAGTAAGGAAAAGCTTTTTATTACTTGTGATGAACGTAAGGAAAATTTACTGTTTAGTCGTCAAACTTGTAAATTTCCTTCTTTTCTATGAAATTCACTTATTTCTTTTATAAATTCATATTTTAAAACTTCAATTTCTAAAATATCAAACTCTAGTTCGTATCTCAAGTTTTTCTGACATTTTATAGGAATGTTTATTTGTTATTAGTATTATTGTTTTTTCTTTACTTTATCAAACATTCTGTCATAGTCAAGTTCTCTATTAAGAAAAATTTTGTAATAAAAATATGAAGGCGCCTTACCTAACGGTCTAAATAATTTTTTAATTATAAAGTAAGATTGGATTCAGTAAATAATTTAATTTCCTTTTTATAATTTACATTGATAATTATATAACTGAACAAATTAATGTTTTATGATCTATGAAATTTAACGTTTTCGTTAATTAAATTTTATTGTTTAATATTTAATTATTTTAAACAGTAGTTTTTACATTATATTTAGATGTTTAAGGGCAAATGTTTTTTTTCCTAAAATGAAGAACTCGTTTCCTATAATGTTTTTTAATTAAACAAACGAAGTTGTTACTATGGTTCAATCTCTTCAATGAAGAAAAAATTAACAGTGAAAACGTTTTAACTTTTTCTATTTAACTTTACTATTTTAACTATATTATTTATCTTTTCTAATATGATCCATTATCGCTGTTTAATACACCGTACATGAAACAAGAATGCATTGCTGGTAGAAAAACCGGCTTCTACTTTCCACTGAAGAAAGGAGTTTCTACTTTCTTCAGTTTTCGGCTAGAGTTAGATATTGGCATCATCTTAACACATTTTTTAATATTTAATGACCGCATTAAACAGATTTTTCATTAGCTCTTAAAAATATTTTCAGTGCCTCAATGTTTTTATTAGCTAAAATGAATACCAAATCAGTAATAGAATTTTTTATATCAAAATAACATTGAAACATCTGTAAAATTCTGCATCAATCAATTTAAAAATCATAAAATTGTCAAATTAGTCAAAAAATTTTCTACAATCAGTTTCAGAAAACTGACTGTAACTGAAGGTCTAGAGATTCCTGGAAAGGATCTAGAATTTAGTTACGAGTAGAACAATATTTCTAGGTCTCCCTAACAATAAAAGCCATTCTGGAAAAAAACTAAAAATTTTAAGTAAATATTTAATTTTTTTATCACTTTTAGCGAGGTTTGACTTAGCAGATATGGTTCAGTAGGATACTTTTATACCAATAAGGAATGGGTCAGATTATCATTGTACGTTCCCTACAACAGTTCTTTTGTGGCTTAAGTTTGGAAAAGTTTAAGTAAAAACAATTTTTTTTCAGCACATACTTAGGAATGTTGGTGGAAAATAATTGACATGTTCGAATCACATAAAATATGCTAAAATAAAATATGCTAAAAATGTCCCAATCTCGCAGGATGGAAGTGGATCTGGCTGACTGACTGTCATTCCTTTCTAGATTGACACTATATTTCGTACTGCGGAATATCCGTAGTTTTTTTAACCTCTCATCTCTTTTCTTTATCGTTGATCCCTTGTTCCATATCTTCGGTTCTATAAATGTTCTTTTGACCCAGCAGGTAGGTCTTACTAAGATAGGACTTGTAGAGCCAGTACGCACTTCCGCGCCGGCTGAACTGATCCCCTATACTCGGGACCAACTCTTGTTCGGTGGCTACACAATAAACCACCTAGCTTTAGTATCTATTGGGTGATCCCCTCTAAAATGCAAAATACAATGTGCTGAAAAAATTTAATGAAGTACAAAGCAGTGAACGCATAGATAAATTTCAAACTTTTCAAAATAATCGGGGTGCTGTGTTTGTTATTACTTGGAAGTCCTTGCAACAGTATTAATAGCTTTAAAATTTGTAGCTCCACTGAAGGTTTAAGTAACGGTTTAATACTTCAGCTGGATGCTTCTACACGCCACATATTTCCTGATATGAGGGAAAATGTTTCTTTAAGGAGCGGAGTGTATTTTTAGGTTGCTTGTATTTTCTGAAGGAATACGTTTACCAACACAAAGTCTTTTAAAGTTTCACTAGTCATATATAAAAACAAATTATATTTGTTTAATGAAGAGAGTAATTTAATTAAATGATACAGGAACTCGATTCTTTATGTTCAATGAAACTGTCATTATAGCTGCTCTTAAATAAGAAACGTTATATTCGATATTCCAATTTATCTCATGTATGGCGTTTGTTCTTGAAAGCAGTACCTCTCAAATGACCCCCATAAATAAAATCTCTGGCAGTGACAGATCCGAAGACTGAGGGCACGATAGTTTTCAGGAAATTATATAACCATCAGAAAAATTCACGTAATTCATCTAAAATTCAACTATGTCGTCAAATTGGCTTGTATCTTGCTACTAGCAGTTTTGGTCTTCATTTTCAAGGAAGGGCGAAATTTGTATTAACTTCTGAATAAAATTATGCAGTTGGTGTTTCTGTGAAAGAAAAGGGTCCAACGATCTTGTCGTGAAGTCGCGCACCAAACACCACCTTTTTGTGAATGCAATGTCCCTTCATGATAAATATAAGGATACTCCGAACTCTATACTCTACTGTTTTACTATCCAGAAAGGTAATACCACACTTTTTCTGAAACATTCACACTACCTCGTCTGTTAAATTCAGGTTCCACAAGTTCTTACACCAGTCCATACTGAATGTCCAGTCGTAACTTGAATTTTATTGTGTCTTTGTGAACAACCTAACCGAAAATTTAGTCTGTTGAATAAATAACTTTCCTGAAATAAGTTTTGATGAATGTCGTGCAAACGATCATGTAACAGACCACCACTACATTTACGATCAGCTATATTTCCTATTTCAAGAAATTCTAGCACTAAAAGAAGAACAGTCGATTTATTTAGTTCTGGAATTTATTTAGTATTAGGAAAATTGACAAAAATATTCTAACCTCCAGAGTAAGTCAGAGTGATTAAATAATTTACCATATTTAATATACGCTAGGCTTCTGAAAAAGCCATGCTTGTTGTACTTCTACGAAACTCTGAACTCAGACGGAGTGATAATAAGGCATATGAACTATGCGTTCTTGTTTAATTCAGTCTCAGCAAAATAGCTGCCTCCATGGGAACTCTATAACAGCATATAAGTGTATTAGAACTTCATCGGTGTCCATTTTTTGGATTTGTGATTATGGAAGCACATATATATAAAAAAAAATCTCATAAACAAAGGCAAAAAAAAATGTAATAAAATTAATTACTGTTTAAATAAAAAATTTTACGAAATTAATTTTTTAATTAAATTTATTTTATTATGATATATTTTTTCTATTTTTTAGTACTTAATAATAATTGTTACGATTTATATTTGTGTGTCTGTTTTAGTGGAAGATGCGACTAGCGGCAGAGAAGGTTCCTTGCACCCAGTTCACGTTTATGAAGATGACAATGCACTTATAACTTGCGTTGTACGAGATGTGGGAAATAATACGGTTATCTGGAAACGTGAGGAACCAGATACTCATCGGTGGCGAATCTTAACCGCAGGGCATGATAGAGTTTCTCCGGACAAAAGAATAAAAATTCTTCATGACGAAGGTTCGAATAATTTATTTTAGAATTAATTATTATTTAGGAGATAATCTTCGAGTCTTTGCTTAAAAAGTACTTACTGAAATGACATTGAAAACTTCAGTCTGAAATTTCTGATCACGTATAATTACATGTTTTAATCGACTGATGGAAATATAAATAAAATTGTTTTAAATGTTACAGATTTATAGGTAACTACCATTACAATATAAAGAAATTCAATTATCAAAATAAAGTAACAAAACTTTATTTATGTTATGATAAAAACGGTTACGTTCATAGCATATATTTCCATTAACCATTACGTTAGGGTTAATGTATTAACCCTAACTAATTGTGTGTTATTGTATTCTAATCAACTGGAGGACAGTTAATTTATCAGAGGATGTGTAAATTAAAACTTCCATTTGCCGTCGAAGTCTAATAATGGCACATGCATTTGTCTCGTCGGCTTAACTATTACCAACTGATGATTCACATTAATGTAATATTCGCATTCTGACTGATGTGACTGGTTATTTTTTTTTAAATCCGCATCTTGTGCACCTAAAGCGATATTAGAGAAACAATCACCAGTAATAGTGAAGAGAGATTTATGAAAATTTTCTAACCTTTCTTTTTTTATTTAGATAATAAAAAAAATTCTGTTTCATCTGAGCCCTACTTAATTTCGCTACTTCGTATAATAATTTTATAATCGTTGTAATATAGTAAAGCATTATTGTTCTGATATTTAATTATATTATAATTATTTCGAAATATTTCTTCAAAGAATCTAGGATACTAGAATGATGGTCTAACAGCTGTATCGTCTTATCTCATCAGCATGTATACCAACATTTTTTACTTGTAAATTAAAAAAAAAATTCTTAAAATAAGTTTATATTTATTCGTTTGTTTTAAATAAATAATTACTACCCATTCATTATTAAATATACACGTATAGAGGTAATATTTTCAAACGTAAATTTATATACCGGAGACTTCCTGGATAATTTTATTTTGTTATACCTCTTTTCCGTACCCCTCTTTTCCGCAGTATCATATTCCATTCCCTTTACCTTTTTGAAAAGCTTCTCTCAAACACATTGTTTATTCCCTAACGACCTTTTTTATTTTTTATCGAGTTCAGGTTGCAAAGAAAACAAACATTTACTTTTATTGATACATGTTACAGTTGTACTTGTTAATTTGTGCCTGAATCGTTTCCCATAAATAATTGTTATTGTTACGAGTATGACTGCAATTTTTATAAAGAACTTTAATTATGTAGATCTTGTTATTAAGTAAGAAATTAATTTTGAACTCACTGAATTAGAATTTGTTATAAGATCAGTAAGTTTTTATTTCTAAAATAAATGTAACAACGAACTTCATAATATTTTTCAAAATACTGTCAGGAAATAGTTAAATCAGAAAGAAATTCTATTGTTAAGTATTTCAGTATTCTGATGTATGTAGTGGTATCTTATCTTATCTGTAATGGTCTTATCTGTAGTGGTATGTGTATGTGTAGTATGTTCATATTTTCTTGATGTAGTAAAGATCCAGAAAATATCTAAAAAATAATCTCAATCTGAAAAGGAAGAAGTGTTTTTTAATTTTATTTTTAAGAATATGCGGAATAATTATGTAAATAATAATGACATTAAAAACATAACATCTACAAATTTTAATAAAAAAACTTATTTCATAAAAAATATTTTTTTTTTTTATGTTTTCTCTGTGATAGGCTCTGAAAGGAAGTATGTTTGAAAATTAAGTTACATTCAATTAAACGCTAGAAAAAATAAAACAAAAAATGTATCAAATTAAAGCATGTACTATACATATTACATTATTTTATTAACATGTTTATTAATGAAGAAATGTTTCATCTTTATTTTTATAACCAAGCCAAAAAAAATAATTTTTCGCTTTTTTTATTATTTTCAATTTCCAATCTCCTAACACTGGTAAATTAATTCTGTAAAATTTTTATGTAATATATGTATAAGATACATGATACGTTTAAATTTTGAGAAAAATTACTTAAGTAATTCTACAAAAATATTCCTCTGCCCTCTAATTGAAGAAAATTATATATTTTTACTGAAAGGTGACAAGATACGAGTAATTCAATTTCACGTGAAAGGCATCCGAACTGGTAAATAATAATTGTGCTGACTGTGTGATATGATTCTTCAATATTTTAAAACACGGTAGCTTATTATCTGTTCGGACGACTGAACGATGCTAAGCAGTTCTGTGCAAGTGAATATTTACGACATAATTCTGAATTCCTTTAAACTTGTTTAAGAAATTTGGAACTTTTATTTTCCTCCTTAAATAATTATCATAAAAGATATTAGATAAAATTTATTAAAAACTAAACTTCTGTCATTTGTAACTATTCAGCTATATCATTATTAAATTGTACGTCATAAATATTGAAATATTATGGTAATAATGCAAAGTGTTAATGTAATTACGCCTGTGAACGGGAGGACTTGTTCCTGGATAGTACATAAACGGTAAATATTCAATAATTGAATCAATAATATGCATCAAAAATCAAAAAATCAATAATTTTCATATTCAATTTTTAACGGAACTCGTGCTGATGGTAACTTTTATAATTTAAAAAAAATATATATTTTAAATACTTCTTTTCTTTGATAATTATCGTTTAAAGATTAATTTTAGTATCAGAATCTTACTCCTATAAATCTTGATTTTAATTTTGTAATTTTTCATGCCTAGAATTTAGAAAATAACCATGGAATTGTTATCTTGAAATAGAGAAGGAAATTCAGATAAAAGTAATTTAAATAACTTCCGGAATTATTGTAATATGTTTAATCTTTGAGAAAAATTAAAAAATTCCAACAAAAATATTTCCTTGACCAGTAATGAAAGAAAATAATATATTTTTACAGAAATGGAAAATGTACTTTTAATAAAAAAAGGATTTTTTTTTACTTTTCTCAAAGACTAATTAAAATTATATAAACTTCTCTAAAAAAAACAAAAATTTCTTGTGTAGAATAACGTAACTATTTTTTTGGAGAAATAGCAGATGTGAAAATATCGTAGTAATTTAGATTTCATTTTCAGTATAACTGCCGATGGGTCAGAGAATAGCTGTTACAAACCATTCTCTGACCTTGTAGAACGTGGTTTAGATCCTTTCAGATGGCCATTAAAATCCATTTAATTGAAATTTTCTTTAATTGACTTAAATATCCTACTTGTACTTTGGTCCGTTGGGTTATCATTATTAACATACATTATTTATGTATTTTTACTGGTAAATTCTTTACATTCTTCAGTTCAATATTTATTAAAAAATAAGGTATTTCTGTTTTTATATTTTAAAGATAATATTAGCTTACAGACGTAATTAGACATGAATGATTTTTTTTATACATTTTTTATCTATTTAAAGTTCGAAGAAGTATAGTAATTTCTATATAATTGTTATTGTTGAAAAGTTGCAAACCGTAAGCCAGGAGCGTGATTAAAGGACGAATTGTAATGAGGAGGTGGGGATTGGCCGTCGCAGGCTTGCGATAACGTTACTTGTGTAAACGGAGGGTGGTAACTCTATATAAGTCAAAGGAGATTCCAGCGGTTTCCTGGTTTGTTGAGAAAGAGTTCTTCTTGTAGCTCCGATGACATTTGATCCGGTGGATTAACTTTCTACCTTCTGATTTATTCAAGAGAACAAATACGTATATTCTATAGAACGATTTGAAATATCTGTAAATGACTTATTATTATATTTTTCTCTCAGCAATATTACTTTTATAGTTGTATAATTATATAATATTAAATTAATAATAATTTTGATAAAAATTCTAGTTGTATAATCTATATAATATAGATTCTAATACATAGAAATTATAGATTCTAGAATTATAACCTTTTTTATTTTTAAAGTTCAGAAGTTTTCCATAGAACTTGCAATAAAAACATATTAAATCGTCATTCACTAATGTCACTAAGAACTTACTTACTTTACTTCTTCATAATATAGTAAATGCAAACGTACTGTTAAATACATAAACTGCAAATCAGCAGATTTTTGTTGTCTTCATTAACGTAACGCGCAATACACACATGTATAGCAGAACCGTTCTAACAAGGCGCTTTCCTCTCTACCTAGTGTAACAGGCCGAAGCTATTTATCGGAGTGGGGGCCACTGATTGCTCAGTTTTCAGTCTTACATCATAAATTCGAAGTATAAATGAAAGTTAAAAACATTTGCTACGGTACAATAATTGTAAATGCGTAATGTACAGTGGCATATCTTTTAAAAATTTTTTCGTTTAATTTTTTTATACTGTACCAAAAAACTTGTAAAATAAATTCATTCCCTGGTCCAGTTGTCTAAAATGTATAAATTGTTCTGTTGCTTACATAAATTTTATTAAAGCATTAATTTGCATGCATTAATGGTTTTATAAACAAATCTACGGTTGTTTCACTCGCAGCTATGAACATTTGTAGTAGTCTGAACATATTATGGCTTGGTCTTGCTTCCTTGCACTAAATTATTGGTTTCTTAAAACTGAATGTGTATATGAGCCATCATCCGTTTAGTTATCACTTCACCAACAAAAACAAACATTTTAATTCAGCAATAAAAACAAAGAGATATACTCGTATTCTGTATATTATAGAAACACTAAGCACAGTCATTAGTGTTAAATCGTCGCGTGCATTTATGCAATAATTAAGAGAATAAGTTTTTAAAGGTTCAGTTTTATTTTATGATAGAAATATTGTTTATTATTTTTGTTTTTATTTATTGATTTAAATTATACATATTTGTATAATGCCGGAGTGATTCAGTGTTTTTATTGTTAGCAGTTTTACATTTGGTTTTACGTTTGTAGTTACAGAAATTCCAAAGAAAATTAGTTATCGAAAATTAGTAAAGGTTTTACACAGTCAAACCCAAGTTCTCTGAAGTAATGCCTTACTGTGGTTTCGGAGGCTAAACAGAAAAAAAAACAGACTTGTAAGTCATTTTCAATGAAATTTTTCGTGGAAGGCCCACGGTTAATAACGGAAGTTCAGGAAAGTTCATAACGGATTAAAGCAACGACAGTTTCTCGTTTCTCGCCATAGTTTTCAGCTAATAATTGAGGAAAGTAAAAAAAAATTGCAACATCAGATAGTGGGTTTTCTACTCCAAGCAAAAAACGTTCGCGAAATAAACCGGAAACAAAAATTGGTAACTTTAACAAATTTTTTTTTTTTTTTTTGGTTTAACCTCTGGAACCACCATTAAGGTATAGCTTCAGAGGATGAGATGAATGAATTGTAGCGTGTGTGAAAAATTCCATGCCTGACCGGGATTCAAACCCGGGAACTAAATGACCCGGGACCTATAAATGAATTTCGAGTTTTGCATGGTCAGCGATACTATAACAAGTTTATTAACAGTGGTAAAGAACAAAATAGACTTTTAGAATGGAAAATGGAATTTTCGGGAAGTTATTAGAGATTAGGGGTTCAGATGGAAAAAAACGTGTAATAACAGACAATATTTGTTAGAGAAAATTATATTAGGGACAAACGAATACTATATCTACGGGCATTAGAAAAATTCGTAAAGACGCGTTATTGATTTTCAAATGTGGACAAAAGTCTGGCGATTATCATGGTAGTATAAATTACAGAAATTATAAAAAATGGGTTAGAAATCAACTCATCAGAAAATTTACCTCATAAAGAATTTAACATTAAGTGTAAGTCACACTACACTGTAGTGATAACGCACTATATCATGAAGTTGAATCACACCATATCACGATATCTAAAGTTGAATGATATACCAAAATTAACCTTCAAGAAATGTGAAATGACTGTATGGCTTGCTGAAAAGATATACCGTTCAATGAAAAACTGTTAAACCCCAAGCTATATAAATTAATTTCAGTTAGTAAATCAGGATTTAAAAAATATAAAATAGATGCTCTTCTTTCTGAAATGTCATAGTGTATTACTATTAACCATATCACCCGGATCTTAATCATATTACTGATAAAAATATGACTTTCAAATTGGATGATTGTATAAAATTAGTGCAAGATAAAAATAAGTGCAGTTAATAAAAATTGGATGCAAAAATGCCAGCAATTGTGCAACAATTAGAAAAAATATATTTAGAGAATAAGCCTGTGATTCAGGAGGTATCGGAAATTATAGTGAACACAGCAAACAATTGTGAAAACTATACTGAGAGTATTAGTGACAGTAAAGCCAGTGATGATGATGATTCAGATGGTAAAATTAGCTGTGTTGAAGATTTACATTAATTGGGGTAAGTAAATAATGTTTCATTTACTGTTTTTTTACATAGTTCAGAATACTAATTCCTGTTACGAATAAGTGTTTCTCTGCATTTGTTGCATACCTCCCACAGCCATACATCTATTCCCCTCAGCAAGTGCCTTGCTATAACTGCTCAGCTGTTAACTCAAGTTCATTCTCTTTTTTTGTTGCGTCAGAATAAGCAGACTTATTTTATTAAAAATTTTATCAAGTGCAAAATTTTATTCAATATATTTTAGTTAAATCACCATATTATATATTGCAAATACCTTAGAAATTTATGTTTTGATTATTATATGTTGTGGATTTCAATTAAATCAGTTCTGTTTTTAAAAATATATACCAAATTACAACTTTTAATACTATTAAATATTTAGATGTCGTCATACATAATCTGTTTATTTTCATAATATTTTTATAGGTTAATTCACAATTTACAGACACTTTATGATAAGAACATGAAATGATTAATCCAGTTTGAGTTACTAACCTTATTCTATATATACTACAATAGTATTTTCTTTCAATTACAGAATTTAATAGTTGATATAAATTTACAAAGTTGTTTCTTTAAAATTCAATCAGAATTCTTCCAACAAATACAAAATAATATACTGAAAAAGATTTAAATTTAACTCTTTTCCTTCTGTAAATAATATCCTTAAATTGATTTACGTCAGGTCAAAAAATTCCACCTAGTACCTGATGAGTCCTAGTGGATATTTATGGGCACACACAACATGGATATTTATTCAGGTACTTAATAAAAAGTACCTGAATTATACGTAGGTAAAGTACCTACATTATAATTTAGGTCTCCTATTTTCATTTATGATGCAATTTCAAGATGTTACTTCTAAATTTTATGATGATCTATTCTAGCTGAATTAGTCTATATTTAATACTACATCGGTTATGAAATTCAGGAATTGTGATCCAAACTACTATAGTGAAGCTGTTACTTATTTAGAAGCTGTTATTTAGATACTTATATTATTTGTCGGATACTTATATTATTAGATACTTATATTTGCCGACCTCCGTGGCTGAGTGGTAACGTCTCGGCCTTTCATCCGGAGGTACCGGGTTCGAATCCCGATAAGGCATGGCATTTTTCACACACGCTACAATTCATTCATCTCATCCTCTGAAGATATAC